>JAQFXT010001558.1:0-16797 GCA_034683725.1 Strigamia crassipes | reverse complement strand
TGTATTTCGCGCGTTTCAGTCGATGCGCGCTCTGGTGGCAATAATTGGAACTGTTTACGATTTCCATATCGTCACAAATCAAGATGAACATATCAAAGGTGTGCCAGGCATCAGACCACCCAAACCCCTAGCAGTCACACCTGACAACATGGCCATGAGCTGGAAAAATTGGTACAGAAGCTTTCAATAGTATGCAACTTCAGTATGCCTCAACAAACAACCATCCAGGGTCCAGGTTGCAGAGTTTATGAGCAGCATTGGTGAAGAAGCAGCAAGAATTTATGACACTTTTGGCCTCACAGCAGCTCAGGCAGAAGTATTAGCCACAGTAGCTGGCAAATTCGATGCTTACTTTGCACCAGCACCCAATGAGTCATTCGTGCAGTACCAATTCAACAAGCTCACCCAAGCCAGGGCCAACGGTTTGACGAATTTTTGACGGCAGCTCACACAGCCATACGAGATTGCAACTACAGGAACATTTCTGATAGCCTGCTGAGAGACAAAATAGTTTTTGGCATCACAGATGAGGATTTGCGCAAACGCCTGCTCCAGGAGGACAGATTGACGTTGACAAAGGCGATCAACATGGCCCGATCATCGGAAAAGGCAGCGAAACAAATCGAAACAGCCAGCGCCAAGGTCGCACCAACGGTCAGCATAGTTCAGAAACAGAAGCGAGGCAACTATGACCGGTCAAACACCTCATCTAAGAACTGTGGCAACTGTGATCGAAAGCATCCACCACGTCAATGTCCAGCATATGGCAAGACTTGTAACAAGTGCACAAAGCAAAATCATTTCACTGTTTGTTGCAGAGACGGTGGAAGAGAGAAAAAACCAACATCTACCAAAGAGTCGGCAACGAAAAAAGTCAACACCGTTGAGCAGCGTGACGACGACAGCGATGGATCGACGCTATTCATCGGTCAAGTCACGGTCTATGCCAATGCAGGCAGCGATTGGTACGAAGACGTCGAAATCAAGTCACGGGCACAAGTTTCCATGAAACTGGACACCGGAGCGCAATGCAATGTTTTGCCAATGTCAGTAATCGAGAAATTGGGCAAGAGCGTTCAACCATCGCGAGTCCAACGCCTCATGTCATACGCCAACGAAACAATGCCAGTTGCCGGCAAAGTCCGCGTGGTTTGCCGGATAAAACAGACAAAAGCATCAATTCCATTTATGGTTGTGGACGAGCGAGTTCAACCGATCATTGGTCGCAGCACATGCGAGCAGCTAAACCTTGTACGGCGAATCTCGGAAGTCAAAGAGACCGTTTCCGACGAAGAAATACAAAAAACGATATTTGACGGTTTAGGATGCGCCAAGAATTACGTGTACGACATTGACATTGATGAGAATGCCGAGTTCAAGATTCATCCACCGCGGAAAATTCCTTATGCACTTAAAGACAGTGTTAAAGCAGAATTGGATAAAATGGTCAAGATGGGGGTCATTGAACCAGTCACGGAACACAGTCCAGCTGTCAGCCCGATGGTAGTGGTCAAGCAGAAGGGAAAGACAAGAATCTGTCTTGATCTAACCGATGTCAACAAGCATGTCAAGCGCAGACACTACCCACTCCGGACTTTTGATCAGATTGCGGCGAAAATTAAAGGTGCCAATTACTTTGCTTTGCTCGACGCCAGAAAGCTGTATTGGCAACAACGAGTGACCGTCAAAATATTTGGTCATCAGCACACCCTGGGGGAGATATCGATTTCTTCGGGTACTATTTAGGATCATTTCAGCCAGTGAAATTTTTCAACACCTAATGGAGCAAGTTCTACAGGGGCTAGAGAAAACGGAATGCTCACAGGACGACGTCCTACTCTATGCAAACACGATAGAAGAACTCCGCACATTAGTCAACAATGTGATGCGCCGAATGTACGATGAAGGGAGAAACAGGGAGAAACAGGGAGAAATGCATTCTGGAAGCCACTTCAGTCTGGTTCCTGGGGCACATTTTGTCAACGGATGGTATCGCTCCGGATCCTGAGAAGGTGGAAGCAATCGACAGGCTGAAGTCTCTAGCGGACAAGGAACAACTCCGAAGGTTCTTGGGAACAACAGTATTTCTTTCGCCATACATTCAGAATTATTCAGACCTTACGGAACCACTTAGAAAAATACTGGCAAAAGACATCGCATATGAATGGGCCGATGAACAACAAGCAGCATTTGACAAGCTCCGAGAAGTCATCAAGAAACTTCCAACACTTGCATTTTATGACGTCAACAAAGACGTGATTCTGTCTGTAGACGCAAGCTCATACGCCATGGCAGCCGCGTTGTTGCAAGAAGGAAGACCAATCAGTTATGCATCGCAAGCGCTGACCAGTAGCCAACAGAATTATCCACAGATTGAAAAGGAGGCTTACGCAATCAGATTCAGTTGCAAGAAATTTCATGAGTGTGTTTTTGGCAAAAAGTTGACTGTAGAAACGGATCATAAGCCACTCGAGGCAATCGCGAAAAAAACGGTAGACAAAATGCCACCGAGATTGCAGCGCATTTTCTTCGACATTCAGTCATACGCACCTGAAATCAAGTACGTGAAGGGCACAGACATTCTATTGGCGGATATGCTCAGTCGAGATTGCACACCGGTACCAACCCAAGAGGACAAAGAGGAACTTCAGGTACAGATGGTGTTGCCCATGTCTTCGCGTGCCAAAGCTGAATTGCAAGTTGCAACTGCTCAAGATCGAGAGTTGCAGGCTCTCCGCGCGGTTGTCGTAGAAGGATGGCCGCATGAGAGATCACAACTCAAGTCCCAACTTACAGAACCTTTTTGGAATTTTCATGATCAGATCAGCTGTTATGAAGGAATTCTAGTCAAAGGTACAAAGCCAATGATACCGGCGTCTTTGCACGGTTACTATCTGCAGCAAATACATCAAGGGCATTTTGGTATCGCATCATCGATTTGCCGCCAAGAGAAGCAGTCTTCTGGCGAGGGATGGCACAGCACATCCAGGAGTTGATCGAACGATGTCCAATCTGTCAGCAATCCCAAAGGGATGCAAACAGGGAACCAATAATGACAAAACCAGTTCCAGACCTGGCGTGGCAGATAGTAGCATCTGATCTGTTTGAGTGTAATGGGAACACGTACATAGTTATCACAGACAGTTACTCCGGTTTTTTCGACTTTGTGAGGATGGCCACCACCACATCGCGGGCCATCATCAAGCAACTGAAAGCGTGGTTTTCAGTACACGGCATACCGGAAATTTTTGAGTCAGACAATGGTCCACAATATGCGTCGCACGATTTTCGAAAATTCGCAGAGGAATGGGATTTCGAACATCACACGTCTTCTCCACATTTTCCACGAGCAAACGGTCTGGCTGAGAGGAGCGTGCAGACAGCAAAGGGGATCATAAAGAAGTGCAGCAAGGACGGATCCGACATTAGTCTCTCTCTGCTCAACTGGCGAAACACACCGCGCAGTGCAACTTTGGGGTCGCCAGCGCAGCGCTTGTTTAGTCGCCGAACCAGGTCGGTGCTACAACAGAACAAGGAGGCACTCAAACCGTCAGTTCAGAAGGGAGTGAGGGCAGCGTTACAAACCGCTCGCTCCGAGCAGAAGGCATATTCCGACCGCAACGCCACCATACAAAGCTCCACCAATGGACGTGGGGACGAAAGTTCGAGTTTGCGCAGGTCATCGTAAGTGGGAACCAGGCTTAATAACTGAGCAAACGCCTTATCCCAGGTCGTACAAAGTTCGGTTGTCTGATGGTCGTGAGGTTCGAAGAAACACAGCGTTTCTCCGAAGCACCAGGGCGGAGTTACCCAGGAGGTCGACAGCAACAGGGACGAGCGTGTCTGATGGGTCGCAGTTAGCAAACAGCAGTGGGGAGGTTCTACCATCACCGGGAGGAGATTTACCAGCAAGCCGGTAGGCACCGGATCCATTGCCGGCATGCAATCAGCGAGCGGCGGCGGGTCCACCAGGTCTATTGGAAGCACCAGCAGTGGTCATGACCAGGAGTGGCCGACGAGTCAAGCCACCGAGTCGCCTTGACCTCTGAACGCCAAGGAAGAACTTTTGAACTTTGTTTTTGTGATTTGCTTTATAATACTCATTTGTTTCTTTTGTAGTCATGTAACTTTTGTATAACGTTTATCCTTTATAAGGGGGATGTAACATAGAGCGCCTGGTTAGTGGCGCCACCTAGGGTCAGTCATTAAAAGGAGTCAAACTGAAACTGATGCATTCATGATTGCTCTCAGAGTTAGACACGTTACACTTAGGAACGACGATTTTGTGCAATAAAAAGTCAAAAGAATCGGTAAAAATGTGTTTTTATTTGTATTAAATAAAGAAAAAATGGTTTTTATTAAGCCTAAAAATCTGCAGACGACGCAAGCAGCGCTCTAAGCATCCCTGGACGCCCTGAATACAATACATGTCTGGCTTGCGTAAGCAACTGGTATTGCAAAGGACGCAAGTCATTGGAAACAGACATGCAATGTGTCAGTTCTGGAGGGCGCCCACCTCAAAAAGGAAGGGAAAATGGCCAACAGCAACAAACTAAGAAACAAAACTACCGTTCCTATGGATGAATGTTTCAGGTGTGAAGGACCCCATTTTGTTAGAAACTGCTCTGTATTAGTGCAGATACTTATAATTGTGACGATGACGTTCTGGGGGCAGAACTATTAGACCTGAGTATGCGTCATCTGACGTATAGCGGGTCATTTCGGTAGTCACGAACATTGAGTGTAAATCTTTGGTTAAGAGTGTGTACAGGAATGAAGACAGTTAGTTTTTCTCAATACATTACATTTATTATAACCGGTTATAACCGCAGTTGCGGTTATTGGTTATGCAATCAAATAATATTTATACATGAACTACGCTGACATTTGGCTCTTTAAAATGTACAATAAATTTATATAAACACTAATTGAATACTTAGTTCAAATCGCGAGGTGGTTCTTCTGTGTACTGCGGTCGGTCGAGGCATCCGAATTCGGTATTGCTGCATCGTCACAACAACGTCAGGGTCTGACGTTTCGGATAACGTCTTTGGCGGAAGTAACGTCGCGGCTAACTGTAAAACTGAGACAGGGAAGGAATTGAACACGCACGGGGCTACTCGTTCGATTGCAGCAGTCGGTATTCGCCCAATGCATGTCGGTATTTTGGGGATCTTACCGCTAAATGCAGAGAGACTGGGAAGAATATCACGCTTAACATTCTTCTTCATGCGTCTGCATGGAATTACTGTTAAGCGTAATCGGGACTTACTATCACCACACCGCATCTCTCTTCATCGCAGATCTACGCGGTATTTGAGATGCATGTGGCGGCTTCACCATTCGTATCGCGCCGTGGGGCACACGCCCAGTAACGTTCAGTGCGTATGACGGCATCAACCAGCAGGATTGGCAACGTACGTAATGGCTTCTGACCACAGCAATGGCCAGGCATCTCCATCGTCGGAAGACAACTGCACCTATTTGTTAGATAGGTGCAACATATATTCTCAATATAGTTCAGTTTTAATAATCAGTGCCAAAGGGGTGGTTTCCGGTTGGAAACCTTCTTATATACTGTTGTCAACATCAGAACTCTCTCATGCTTCAATTGAAACATGGTTCTGGGAATCCCCCCAATCAGGTGATAGGGGAAGTGGATACCCAGGACACAAGAAATGGATACCCAGGACACTTTTACTGTCCAGGGGTTCAAAGGATTAGGATACGCAGGTGCATGACTTAATCCTTTACAGGTGCACTGATCTTGGCCAAGATGCCGTGCAGATATCCACCTGGTGGTGTAATTCTACATCGATTAATGTAGATTATTACCGTTGACAGAATAAATAATGACTTATGGGCACATAGAGTTTATATTTATTCTTTCTTACAATAACTGGTGAAATGCAGAGAAGCAGTCGCTTTTCTTCACTTTCCCTGTTGTTTATATGCTAGAAGTCGCGAATGCGCCATCTAATGCCAATTTTTACGTACGAATACGGTTTTTAAACCCTCACACAATAAGCAAAGAATCTGACCTCAATGCCACATATATTCGCCTAGAAGCGGTATGTTTGAACAAATAGCCTCTGAGACGGTCGATTAGGAAAAACGGCATTTGAAATGCTGCAACAGCGCCTTGCTTGGAGAAGCATGCTGCCTACGCCCATTGTCTCCTGCTTTACATCATTTATATGGATGCAGGTGCAGATGGGCTCGGTGCAGTCCTCATGCAAGGGAGGTGATGACATTTGCTCAAAGCAAAAAAAAAAAAAAAGAAACAAATGAAACATTTGTAAAAACTCAGACTGTGGATAGTTGGAAGATTCCAATACACACACCGCTCTGAATATAGTAAAAGTCCAAAATCCATTGTTGTATGTTCTAGCAAAACCAATAACTTTGCAAGAAAAAGGGACATACAACATTGCAAAGTTGAAAAAATGTATTCCTTCTGATTTTTGTGCCATTTGGCCACAACCAGAAAATCAATAAGAAGAAGCAGAGGATCCTCTCGATGCACCTACAACAACAGGAAATGCAATTCTATTGCCAACACCAGTAGTTGCACACACACAACCAAAAGCGGTAGAAAAACCTGCAAAACCTGCAAAGAAAAAACAGCAAAGTCTAAAAGTTTGGCCAAAACTACCGCTGGTTACAAAATTGCCCCCTGTAGGATTCACAAAAAATCAGAAACGTTTCGCAATTAAATACTAGGCGGCAAATAAAATAAAAACGGGAAGAAACCAAAAGTACCAGAAACGTCCACGCGATGTGCACGGGCTGTCCAATCAGCATGTTGCAATAGACAAAGAACGGAGTCCAGTTTCGGTTGCCATATATAAGTGGATCTTAACCACGAGGCTATCACTTTCAAATTGCAGACCAACAACATCTCGTGCTTCTAGGACTGTAAGCATCTACAATACTAAAATTTTATTTGTTGTCATCGCAGAAACACACGATGAATCATTTATTGCCATTCACTACGTGTCCATTGGGCTGCGGGCAGAGGGAAATCCTGCATCCCAATCGTGAAGAAAGAAAAGCCACTACAGGCATAGTACACCACTTATATGGCAAAACCTGGATGTCCGTTGCCACAGGCAAGTGTTGTGGATGCGAGTTGATAGTTGCAAGAAATGCGATCAACCCACGAAAGCAGCCGATGTTCCAAAGCCCACGAGAGCCAACCCCAATGATAATGGACCGCATTGCCACGGCAGCAACTAGCAACTATTTCCAACACCACAACAGCCTCTGCAATTTGCGAGTATTTTGTTTGCAGTCACCAGGACTTTGACCCAGAGATGCCAATGCAAAAGCCAACCTTTGGCCTGCGCCAAGCATTTCTAATAGTCGATTCGTTTATGAAATTTCAGCCCCTGAACCCGACTGTTTTACTTGGACACCGCATGGAGCTTGGCCTACTCTCGGACGCGAAGGTAACGATCAAAACCCAGCCATCGACACCTCTATCACCATCAACAGTCAAACAAACGAGAAAACGGCAACCGAAAGTGAAGACCCGGAAATTGACGGGAAAGTTGACAAGAAAATTGACAGGAAGGACGCAATCAACAAAGGAAAAAGCATCCCCCAAAACGCTCGACTCGACAATGCCTAGCAGATGCGCTGCCAGGCAATACAATGCCAGTGCGCAACGAGGCCAACCAGCACACCGTAATGTCACCGCACACGCCGAGTAAAAATAATCAAAACAAATTCATAAAATTTACAAATCTTTTTTATTCATGTCTAGGAAAGTTACAAAGTGTTTTTTTTTTGCAAAAAACGTTTAAAATTATAAAATTGTTTCTATTAGGAGGTCTGTGTGGCCATGGTGTGTGGCCTTAGCAGCGTGGTATGTTTCTCCTCTGTCCTTGTTCCTGTTGTTGGCCACTCTAATCCTGGTGATTATTGTGTGGTCTGGCGGATAAATCTAAAATAAAAAATTTAAAAAATAATAAAATTATTTTTAAAATTTTTTTTTAAAAATAACGTGCGCAGTTTTGTACTTACGTGGACGCCTTCTCGCCACACGAGTGTTGCGCCCTGTGCCCTACCTTCTCTGGGGAGGGGGGGGGGATGAGATGTGGCCGTTCTACGATTACTGGTTGACATTCGCAGTCCCTTCTACGGCTCCCTAGCAATAGGTGAAGCTGCGGTTTGATTATGGCCAATCAGATAGAGGGACCCGGCTGACCAGAAGTTGCATGCACAGGGTCCACAAGAAGGTCCACAAGAAAGTTGAGATTTTCAATCCTCACATTCAGAAACTAATATTTTAATATCAGGATCCTAAATTTACTACTCAGAATAAAGTTGAATTTGTCCTGGTTAAATCTCGTTCTTAGGGGGAAATAAACTCCAGCCGGGTTGTTAAAAGGTGTAATTTATCGTATTCGTAACATCATCGAGTGTTTTTATGAAAATAATGACTCAAGCAGGAGATTCGGTGTTATCAGTTTCACTTCTGACTTAGCAGTGAATATTTATTCCTCATCCGAAGTTTATATATGAGATCAAAAACATGTGATCAAATCCGATCAATCAAAGATACAAAACATAGAATGGTCAATCCTCACTAGGAGGGGTGTAGGCAACTTTCCAAAAATAAACATCAAAATCAAAATTTGGATAGGTGAGGATGAATCACCGCCGCGCGGATTATCTATGCGCGCGAAGGAGGTTCACGCATAATTAAATAACTAACACGCTCGTGACAATTCTTAGTAACTAACCTTGCATTGATTTATTCAACTTACAACAAAACAAAGAATTAATGCAGAGGTTTACACCAATGTTTTCGTTAATTGCCGTATTCCAAAAGCAAACTGCTGTTTTTCAAATGGCTGTTACACATTGAGTTAGAAGAAACTGTGAATCAGATCTAGAAAAAAGCTACTCCAAAAGAATGTGAGGACATAATATTTTTCATGTATAGAAGACTTAAAGCAGTTTTGAAAGCCAAAGATGGAGCCACGAAATTCTGAACAGAAAGTTGCAAGACTTTTGTACCAATTATGTTGTGTTGCAGGACTGTTGCAGGACTGTTACTAGTGGTTAAAATGTTGATCTTTAAAATTGGTCATGGCAGCTTTAATTCCAGATAAGCAATAATTTATATTAATAAAATGTAAATAATCTAAATCAGTTCAATGTGGTATCTAAACAAAATTTAAAATTATCTTTAGATACTTGGAAAACTTAATCTCTATGATGTCTTAATCAAAACAAATTTTAAAAAATGTTGGTGTTGAAAACAGTGAAATTTTGATTTAGGATCTACACAAATAGCATAATAAATCGATATAAAAATTTGTTTAGATTCTTTATTTCTGTGTAGGTATAGTCCTTTATGTTTAATATTTCTTGCAGATTGCTTTGAATAATTACTGGAGATTATGCTTGGTCCCCAATAAATTGTACATGTGTTGAGAAACGTTTTGTGTTATGTCTATTTTTTGCTCGATGTGACTTCAGTTAAACTGCTTGTTTAACCAGTCTATCCCAAAAGTAATGCTTTGTAATTTGTACAAAACAATCTTGCTTAGTGACAATCAACATTGCCACAACCTAATGTAAGTGTTAATGCTATTAAGTAAATATTTCAATCAAAAAAACTTTCCAAACAGTTGGCATTAACACATTTAATCACATCAGAATCTTTTCAATCGTCATACTTTTAGTTTTACTGAAGTTACTTGTTATTACGCTATATTATTGTTATAGTATAACATTATTGCAATAAGATAATGACACTTAATTCACCAAATAGGCTACTAGGACGCAACATGTGCAACTTACAAAACATTGTTCATTTAATAAAAGAAAAGATTATCAAACTAAAGAGTTAAAAGGATTTCAATTTACTAAACTGGTGGCATTGTATGCATAGAATGATGTATTGTTCTTTGGATAGTTAGTCTAATTCGTTTAAAAATCAACTGAAATGATTGATATAGATAAATTATTTGCAAACAAAACTAAACAAAACTCGTCCAATTTATATATATATATATATATTATTTCATTTTTTTGTTTTAAAACTACAAAAAAAGTAAAGTGAGCTCAAATCAATCCAGTTTATTATTAAGATGACCACCAATTAGAAATTGAAACCCTACTTTTCCCTTTTCACTACTTCCATTAAATAGAATACATTTTATTTGAACCTTCTTACATGCAGACAAACACCACAAAATGTCAAGAATTCAGCAAGTAACAAATTTTTAATTAATTTCAAATGTCACACCCAGTTGTAAACAACAAGATTTTAAACTTTAACCACAGCAATAGTAGACTTCTAATAGTGATGCTGAAACAACCCTAAAATCAATCACATAAATGGGTTAAAGAAGCATCGTCTGTCTCCAGGTCGGAACACATTAGCGACGATAGTTTTAGTGACAACAGGAAAAATTTAGAAATTAAAAGATGTAAATTGATAGTAAATCCGCGTCGCTAAATCGGTATCGCTGAAGTGTACCTACCTCGTGATCTCATGCTCATACCAAAGTGACAGTGAAAAAGAATAGAACAATAGTAATATTTAGATTAACAAAATAAAAAGAGAAAAAACATTAACAGTACATTCGAAAATAACTTTTGAAGAAAAAATAATAACCTACGACTAAAGATTCAATTATATTTCTCATTAAGAAAAAATCAGATTTTTTGTTAAAATTTGGTTTCAAGCATACAACAATTTGGCAGAAGTTGTCCTAGCCTACTTCACTAACACTACTGTTTAATACATTGTTTGACTATCAATTACAGTAATATGAGAAAAAAAAACAAACATTTTACTGCTATTGACTTACCTTTTCATCAAAGACATACCGGTAAGTAATGACTACTACATAACTTTCTGCAAATAATTTTGCATTGATTCAAAAATAAGACCACACAAGATCCACTTAAGGTGATAAATTAATTTAGTATGTCATGTATTTCATTTCATTAATTATTTTTTGAAAAAAAATTAAAATAAATAAATTTGATTTTTTTACTTTTATATTCTTAGCTATTTACATAAACTATAAAACCTTTGATTGGTTATTCACCAAAGTCGCACAATGCATTGATATTTTAATGTCATTTTGAACTTATTTTTTCATTACACGACTGTGGGGACCAACAAAAGACTAACTGAAAGCAACAACGAGAACAAAATTCATTATCGAGTTGAAAATATGTAATATCGTTCCATTTATACCCCCATCGAATTAAGATAAGTAATGCAATTGCAAGACAATAAACAGTAGGTGCATTCATTAAAGAAGTGTCCCAACACGAGAATAAACACTACCTGCTAATATGAGTTGGCATTCTTGAAATGCAACTTGAGCTACAAGATAGCATAAGTATTAACACAAGATTCTCGTGTCCAATGAAAATGACCCTACACGAGGGTCAAGCAACTTGCCACACGAGAATCTCTTGTTAAATCTAGTGCCACGAAACACTATCGTGTTGGGCTGTTTCGAATGTGCCTAGTGACTCACCAAAAGGCACCTCCAAATCGGATTGTAAAATATTCATCAAAACTTTGGTTTAAAACAATTAGCAATAACAGAATATCGTAATGAGAAAACTTGTTAAATCTAATACAATAGAGATTTGGCGATTACGTATTTTAAACTTCACACAACTTATATGTTATAGATGTAGGTTATAAGTTGTTTATTCATTTATACGTCCAGAGCAACTTATAAAAAAGAATTATAAGGCATAATGTCGATTCAGAGAACTATTTATAACATTTATAAAACAAGCGTGAGATTTATAAATCTATTAAATCTTGTTTTAGAAGTTTTGCTTCTGTTTTTTACATTCATTCATTAAAAAGATTTTCGTTAAATGGATGGACTTATAACTTATAAATTTATAAGTTATTAGTTATGCATATAAAAAATGTAATCACCAAACCTCTAATATAAATCATTTCCAATATAAAAAAAATAGTAATAATAAATATAATGAATAATGCAATAAGTAAATAAACAAATAAAAAATAATTCAGTAAGTAAGTATAAAAAAATTACAACTATATGGAAAATAAAGTTAACAATTCATAATTAACATGTGGAGAATTTGGGCAATTACATATCTCCAAAAATGCCAGCAAACGTTTTTCGCAAATTGCGCATGGTATCATCAGAATCTTCTTTCTCGCCATTGGCTCGCCGATTACTCACCGCACGCGATTCTGAAGTCTCCGAATCTCTTCGAGACATGCCGGGTTGCGAAGCTAAAAAATTAAAAGACAAAATTAACCACACTTTATTATTCGTTTTTGAACATTTTTTCATCCTCAAACAGTTTAAAAGTTACAAAATGGTTCACTTTGATTTTAAGATCAAGAGTCAATTTTCACAGTGCCATTGAAATCACAACCCAACACTTTCTACTTGACTGTTTTAACAGATTATTGAATTACACAGTGATTACACAACTAATTTACTCACAGAGGAGTCCAAGTGGCAATAGAAGGTTTCCTAATAAATCCCCTGACCACTAGGAGCTCACTCTTAGTGTCTTTCTGACTCAGATCACACCTAAGATCTCTCCTCTGCTTTGGAAGCAACTTTGACTAAAACCTCTCTAGTTTAGAACTAGAGAACAACCAGAGGATTTCCAGTAGAATTTTCCACCAGGATTTTAGGCCTAGTTAACTTAGTGATTAGAACAAGCACTTTGGAAGTGCTTAAAGAAGCAGAGCTTCTTCAGGTAGAATTCAGTTTCTGTAAGTTGTTTTAAGACTATTGTCCTGGGTTGATATACTTGACTTCTGTGAAATGATATAACTTTTGAGTACATTAATTGGACAAATCAAAAAATATATTGTAAAATATATTTGTAAACAATGTCAGCATATTTCCACAAATCAAAGCCACAGCTCATATTTTAAATTGGTGCCACCGGACGTGGCTATCATACAAGGTAGTGGCCGTTTTGCATCTACAGTCAGGGCCGGCATTCTTCAAGTTGGGGCCCGGGTGCGAAAAGAATTGTGGGGCCCCCTACTCTGTAATACTTTCACTAACAATTTACAACAAACAATTGACCAGCCTTTTCAAAGAAGTTGTGTCATATGATGCAACGAAAAACAGTGTGTTCACGTTAAGTCTTACAATGTTGATGTGACTATTGATGTATTGATTTATTTAATTTTAATTTTTTTGAATTTAAAAAATTTTTTTTTTTTGCTTTTTTTTGGGGGCCCCTATAAGACTTGGGGCCCGGATGTCTCGTATTAAATACACTTTGTACTTGAAAAATGGTCACAATAGCTCAATAGATCAACAATATCATATTTCTTTAATTTAAGTCGCGGTTTGTAATCACAAACGCGATTTTTTGCCATGACCTGTAATCGAGGGCGACTTCTGTTCAAGGGCGACTTTAATTTCAATTGTGTCCTGTCGACTCAGGTACACAGTGCCAATCTGGCGATTTTGAAGTAAATGTAGACAAAATTGTTGCACAGGCAAAGGATTCGCGTTTTGGATTGTGTAATCCTTTTTTTTATTTATATATTCAGCGTAAAATTGCTTTGAAAGTTAGTCGCGGCTTATGATCGAGGGCGACTTTTAAACAAGGGCGACTCTTGCCAGATAAGATCTTATCAGTCAACAAGATTCCTGCTGACCTAATTGTTCAAACAATTACTCATCACACTCTGTGTATTACTACTAATAATTTTTCATCCAAAACAGCCAAAACCAGAATCACAATTGGTTTTCGACAGTGCTGCAGTGTAGGATTCACAAGACATAAAAGTCAGCTTTATGCAGCATTCCTTTGGGTTCAGACAGCATACCTTTAGCTGAAATCCACTTCAGGTGAACACAGTGTTGTAGTGGACTCTATATTGTATGCTATATACCTTCAACTTTTTTTCTGCCTGCAGTACTGGTCTTAAACCAATGCAAATTATTCTCAGTAGTAATATATTGAGCGCGCCGAGTAATTGTCTGAAAAGATCTTATCTGACAAAAAGATTCGTGCGGACCTAAATTTGACAATTACTCAAGTGCGAGGTGTATTTTATGAGAGAATTTACCGATAGAAAATCTGAAAAACGACCAAGAGTTCGAATGGGATCAAAATGCCATTTGTAGTTTGGTTGTGAAACCCCACAACAGGTGGCGCAAAGGACAAGCGTGCATTATCGAAATAGTGAATGCAACCACCTATAGCCACCAATGCAAAGGCGAATGGGGTTTGTAACGCGCTTCGAGATTGGTCGGGTAAACAATGGCCGTTTTGTTAAAGCGTCAAAGCACTAGGAAACATTATAAAAAGCTAGTGGTAAATTTCCTTGGAAATTTTCTCACAACATACCACAATTGGTACTTTGTAAAATAACTAGTTCTGACTATCTAGTAAAACAAATATAAGACTATGAAACACACTCTGCGAATCTCTTCGTTGCAAAGTCGGAGTTCCCTGAATGGACACTCCAGCATCAGATGAAATATTCCGCTCCATCTCAGCAGGGGAACCACTTTGAGAGCTTCCAGTTATGCTCTGGCGGGATTGGGCATGCCTGTTGAGTAAAAAAAATTAAAGGTAATATTCCACATAATGGAATAATTGCACTTACGCGATGGTTGGCTTGCAATAAATAAGCATCTTATGAACAACAAGATCGGCGATCTGCCGTCGATCCTCCTCTTGAGTTTCTCCCAGAAGAGCCATGGCAGAATCGTTCACCTATACATATACAGTAAAGAAAAATACTTCACCTATATTTCATACTTTCTTACCTCAATGATCATTTCTTTCCCATCTTTTCCACAAATAGCTTCCACCGCACAAATGTCTAATCCTCCAAACATTTCTGACACTTCATCTACCCACAACTTATATCTAATTTTTAAAAACACAAATGTATTCAGTTTATCATAAGTTGTGTCCCATTACCTTTCTGTCAGCTGAATCTGTTCTAACATTGCAGAACCTGTGTTTGCTTTCCAATTACCTGAAATGGATTTTCTCCTAAAACATAAAATAACAAATTTGTAACTTAGCAAGTGTTAAAAGAACAGAACTGTTAACTATCATGCTCATAAATTAGATTAAGTAAATACTTATAATGCTAAACTGACCAGTCTGGAGTATAGTCTACGTAGTATTTGTCAGTGATAATATTGCAAGACAGCATTAAATTTTGACTAGGTTAGTTGTCATTTGAACTAAACAACATTTTTAAACAACATTTTTAAACTCAAAATTCCGAGTATAAATTTTGAAGAAAGCGCGAAAAAGCGCTAATTCATAAAACGCTAACAGTACATAACGCTAATGGATGTACCGCAATTTTTTTAAAGGTTTGCATTACAAACCGCTAATTTAAATAAGTTTTATTAGCATTTTATCTGGCCCGACCAAACGAAACGCTAATGAAATTTAATTCAAAATGTGTTAGCCTTACAAAATGCTAACGTATTCAGACGTTAGCGTTACATAAGGCTAATATATTTGAACAATACGCAGTTTGCACCACGTACTATTATGTTATAAAAACCCCCGTTATGCCTATTACTATAGTGTAAAACTCATAAGTCTAACAAAGCTTACACTATACCGAAAAATAGCGTAGCCAATCCGGTAATTTTCTACTATTTACGTCACTGTGACGTCACTGACCAAAGATTGCGATTTGCAATGACCTCGTTTGCCACCATTTTGAATTCTCCACTTCATTCGCAAGAGGAGCACACTTTACTGTTTATCTCATTGTTTTCCTTTGGAAATCATTTCAATTCACAATACTAAAGTTGTGGCATTGTTTTGAATTAGTTAAAACAGAAATTGTATCTATATTTAATAGAAGAAACAGTTCCTAGTTTCGAAAATCACGTGACTTTGTAAGGTAAGTCGACTTTTATAACTGTAACGTTACAAAATTTGGTAATTTGAGAAGCTGTTTGGAATGTTCAGGTATGGTTATGGAGGGGTGGTTCATAGATCACTTCCGTAGATGGGTTACTGGTGGCCTAAACTATGTCCCACGTGCCGTGTGCCGATAACAAGTAGACTAAAGATCTACCCACAATACATAAGTAACTTCAACTTTAAAACAATTAAAATTAAATTAATGTTAAAAATTAATACATTAATTAACTAATTTAATAATAAAATGAAATAAGAAATAATAAATTAGTAATAAAATGCAAAAACAAGAATTCGCTTTTCGTCTGTCCCAACCGCAGGAAACGCTAATACATTTTTTTTGCGTTTTGTACATTAGCCTTACATCTGTAACCAGTACACCATTAGCGTATCGTAAATTAGCATTACATACCGTTATGATTTCGTAATTTAGCGCTATGTATAGCTCCCCAATTTTGAATTCATTTCACCTGGTCAGCTTAAATGAAAATTCTGAACTAACACTGAAACACACTCTTAATGTTATAAAATTATTGTACGAAAACATTCAGGCAATTGTTTTTAATTATATTACAACATTTTGCCATTTTATAAAACTACAGTGGCTCCAAACATTTTGTTGACATTGTTTTTGCAATTAGTTTCCAATAACTAGAAAACTAATAGAAACTTCTAAAATTTGCTGAGACCTTTAGATATTCCAAATCCTAATTAATCTACAAACATATATGATTTAATACTACTTGTTTGACATGTTAATGATGTGCCTAATAAAGTTTGTTCTTACCTAAAACGTTTTCGACCATCACTGGTCATCCTCAGTAGGTGTTTGAGGATCCTTTATTACAGTCACGAATATATACTTGGTGTTTTCCAAACGTAATG
>JAQFXT010001557.1:0-16810 GCA_034683725.1 Strigamia crassipes | reverse complement strand
TTTTACACGATTTTACTTAGCAAAATCCAAGATTTCAATTTACACGGTTTTGTGCGGAACCTATCTTCCGTGTAAATCGGGAGATAGGTGTATATTTTATAAAATGTATTACGAAATAGCAAAAATCTGCAAAAAATAATACGTAACATTATTAGTTATGTCCATTAATGTTTTCTTTTTCAGCACTTTTCATGCACGTGTTGCACTGTCGGTAGAGCCAGCCCTGATAAAAAATCTGATGATTAGTACTGAATGAGATATTGACCTGCGAATTGCCTATTCCCAATCCAATGTTGAAAACATGGTCCAATATCTAATTTATTTCACCAAATTGACACAAAGAGAAAGAGTTAGCAGCAGCTCACTAATCATTCGATGTTTTCTATCAGATTTTTTATCGTCACACTAATAGTTGTCAGGTTACAATTACTAATTCATTGTGATAAATAGATGGTCCGAGTAGAAAATCTTTATTCTTATCTGTTTCGCACGAAATAAATAGGAACAAAGTTGCCATTCCCGTAGGAAATTGCATCCACCAGTTTAGTGTGGGATCCTTAGGGGCAAGCATGCGCATGCTTGAACGTGTATGGCGTGGTTTGATTTAAAACTAGTTTGTCACTTATACTTTAATGTCCTATTCGCTAACCTCACACCAGCAAGCTAGCTTGATTTTTGCATTGTTGTTTCTACCGCAGCCAGCCGACTCATCCTATCAAATAATCAGTTTTTTTTTTACATTTTTTGCTGTACCAGCTGCAAAATTTAAACAAATTAAACGTCAATTTTGATTGGCTGTTGCCAAAGAACATTCTTGCAGTGTGTAAACAATAGCACGCTTGATTTGTTCTAGCTGTACTACGTACTTATGACACACTCCCATTGGTTATTGACCTGTCCGCAGCCATTACATAATTATTACTACTTCTTTTGCGTAACTATCATTTGTTCTAACTTCTTTGATTGACATATTAAAAATGGTTTTTTACATTATGTAATTGTTACAAATGCACAAGAAGATTTATAGACCACAGTGCGCATTAAATATTAAATTGACTGTATATGGAACGCAGTAGGCAATGTAATAAAGTTGGAATTTCTTACCTGGACTATGCGTGTTCTTGATGCTAGTAAATACGTGATGCTATTTTCCCTTAAATCAAACCGCAGTACAACTTCACTACAGCCAACACTGAAGAAAAAGCTGATGTTTTATCACTTTAAAAAAGAATTAAAAATTAAAAATAATTAATACACTCCTAGATGTCTATACACAACCTACATAGTCTCTAAAAAAGTTAATAACGAAGATACTATTCTAAAAAAAAAAAAAAAAAAAAATATGAAAAAGTAAATGCTATACTGCAAAATGTTGCCGCTTTTACACAAACAACTTATTATTGCCCGCGTACAGTGTGTTTCGCATTAAATTATTTCCGTAAATATAAAACTGCCACAGATTGTGTTCACAAACTAGAGTAAACATAGGATGAGCGATTCATTAAGCAACACAAACTTAGATTTTAAACCTAATTGACATCTTTTGAGATGTTGATTGTAAAGCCGATTGGCTGTTTCAGCGCTTCTCATTGGTCGATAACCGACGAGTAATACTATCAAGGAAATTCGATGTCAGACAAAGGGTAGCAATGGAAATCATGCGATTGTAAATTCGATGTGTAAAAACAATGTGCTGAATTGTAAATTTTATATCAGCCAACAAGTAACAATAAAAATTTGATGATGAATACAGAATGTAGTTTTGATGTAACTTGATGCCACTGTTAGAAGCATAAAAGAGAGAGAGAGATGTTGACTGTTGACCAGCTGACCTCAGTGCACAACAAAAAAAGCAACATCGATTGACCATATTTGAATATTCTTGGACGAACAACAAAACATGTCGTAAAACTTGAATGAAGTAACTTTACTAACCGGTTCGGTTCATTCCATTCAGTGACATCTATTGTGAATAAATGTGGTAACGTGTAGTTCACATGTTCCCCACGAAAGAAACGTCGCTTCGTCACGAGCTTGAAGTTGAACCCAGATTCCCCGTTTGCCGGACGGGTGCTCTACAACTTGAGTTACCCAGGACTCCTCTGGGGTCCGGGCCGTTTGGTTTTTTCAGCCTCTTTAAAAATAAATGAAGGTGGATGCTGCCCCAGGGATAAGAAACGCCTTTGTTCAAAGTTATATTTTAGCAACCCCATAAATTGTAAATTAAAAACAAAAGAAAATTTTAAAAATTCTAAAAATTCTAAAAATCGCAAATTTTGCATTACATAATTTAGAAACGACCCCTAATAAGATTTTCAGATGTGCTTTAATCAATGCGCATTCTCAGTAGTAATATACCGAGCTCGCCGAGTAATTGTCAAATAATTAGGTTCGCACTCATCTTTTTGTCTGACAAGATCACGAGTGCCCTTATCTGACAAAAAGATGAGTGCTGACCTAAATTTGACAATTACTCAAGCACGAGGTGTAGTTTATGAGAGAATTTACCGATAGAAAATCAGAGAAACTACCATGAAGATTTTAATTGGGATCAAAATGCCATTTGTATTTTGGTTGTGAAAACCCACAACAGATGGCGCAAAGGACAAGCGTGCATTTTCGAAATGGTGAATGCAGCCACTTACAGCCACCAACCCGAAGGCGAATGGGGTTTGTTACGCGCTTCGAGATTAGTCGAACGAACAATGGCCGTTTTGTTACGCCGTACTCATTGGTCGTCAAAGCACCAGGGAACATTATCGAAGCTAGTGGTAAATTCTCAACGACATTAACTTGGTAGAGCAGTGGTCCTTAAACTTTTATGGTTGGCGGCGCCTCTGTCGGCCAGTCACGTGTAGTTGCTGACTAGATGACGACACCCCTGCAGGCCAGTCACACGCAGTTTGTGCCTCGGTGACGACGCCCCAAAGAGCAGTGGCGCGCAGTTTTGGAACCACTGTGGTAGAGAATAGTTATGCAACACATTATTGAATCTTGAGAAAATATTGTTTTATTTTATAATAGGTCAGAAAAAGAATAACATCTAAATAAACCTATATCATTCTAACTAACCACTTTACATCCTTCGTAATTAATATAGATATATATATGTATATATATATATATGTGTATGTATATATATGTATATACAAAAAATCTTGACTACACAACCGATACGATCAAATAGTTAAAATTTCCTGTTGATCTACGACAGATTCCGTTTGAATCAGTTCAGGTAACGTATCGTCCACCTCATCGTGATTAAGATTTTCAAATCTGAAGAGAAAATTAATTTCCATAAAGATTGTAAACACAATGTTGAGCAATTGCATTAAGCACATTCAATAAAAAATAAACACAACACGAGAATTAGCACAATCTGCTAACACGAGTAGACAACAGCCAATAGGCTCACGCCGTTTAGGTGCCCCGCGACAACGGATCAAAATCATATTGAATTGATATTGAAAGAAAATTACAATCAAGCTTTCTTAAGTCGTGTTTTGTCTTATTGAATGTGCTTACCGCAAAGCTAAATTTTCTCACTACGCAAAACTAAACTTCAGCTAGATAACATATCATATGTGCTACATTTCTGGCATCTACTCAGTGGCGGATTTAGTCCTAGGTGCAATAGATGCGCACCTAGAGGCCGCAAAATCCTAAAATCCTCAACAAAAACAAAATTGCATAATTAGGGCCCCCACATGAGCAGATTTATAAGTTCTTGCAGACGCAGGGGTCCCCAATTAGGGCTCTTGCAGCGTGTGATTACCTATCCCAGAACGCAATGCACGTTGATAGGCAACGTGTAGGTGGCCATGCTGGATAACAAGCACTGGTCATTTTACAAGCTTTTCCAAATTAAAAAAAAATTTCCAACAAAAAATATTCAAATTAGGGCCCAGACTATAAATGCACCTCTGGAGCCCCAAAGTCACACTGGGCATAGGGCCTCAGATGGTGTTACATCCGCCACTTTATCTACTGGCAAAACATTAAATGGACAGTTGCATAATCGCCAAAATAAAATTAAAATATAAAATTACAGCGTAAGCTGCAAGATTCGGATATATCTAGTTCGGAAAAAACTGCTAGGCCTAAAACTAATCAATCTTTGTCTAACTACAACAAAACGACTTACACGCAGCAAATCAGCAAATCTTATGATTTCATTTGCTGATTTGCAAATTCCTAAGCAATATGGCTGTCAACGACACCTGTTATATGTTTACAGTTTTCTGAGTACGTAAGATAATAAAGCTCGACTTTAACCCCTTGATAACTAAGAGACTTTAATCTCCATTGGTTAACACGGTGATATAAACCAAAGTGCAGATTGGAAAGTTGATATTTCTTACCTGGAGTATGCATGTTCTTGATATTTTAAAGTTGAATTCTTCAATTGTACTCTTAGTGTGGAATAAGCCACAAATGCGTATAATATTGCTAAGATGATGAGCAGAGATCCTAAATATAAATTCAAGTTAATAAGATTGATTAAGATTGAGTATAACTTTTCTTACCACCAATATCTAAAAGAATCCTTTGTGGATTTATAAACATAATAAATGCTGCTAGTAAATACAAGATGCTCTTTTTCCATAAATCTAACCACAGTACGACTTCCCAACACTGAAGAAAAGGATGTGTTTCATCTCTTTAAAATAAACAAATTGCATTTCAAATTAAAAATTAACTTATACAAACCAAATTTTACGTTGAAAATAACTAACTCACGTGATGCACACTCCTAGAAATTTATTCACAACCCATGTAGTTTCCAAAAAAGTCAAAAATGACGCTACTATTCTGAAAAAATAAATTAAATGTTTAAATACGATTTACAGAAGAGTATTTCTGGGTTATAAAGTTATATTATAAAAGTGAGTTAGAAACAGGATGTAGCCATATGCAGATCGTAAATTGCGTAATATTTACAAAGGCTCAACCTGCTTTAGGACGTGCGAGTAATGACTTGATTAACGAACCACAACAGCTTAAACATTGAAATATGGCACTACTTGACTTTTTAGTTGCTAAAAATAAAGGTGAGTAGGGAATGCAAGGTCAGGTCCTAATGTTGACAATAATAAAGTACAAGCGAGGCAAATTACATTTAGTTTAACAACAAATCTTAAAATAAAATGTAAATAAGTAATTTATGGTTTTATTTACTTTTATCTACTGTTAATCAACCTTTTTGAGTTAACTTACATGACGTATATTCCTAACATGTAACCATGGTAAGTAACTTCAATTCCTATGCCCCATAGTCCTAAAATAAATAGAAAAATTTGATAAAAATTTCAAAATAAATCATTAATAACTGCAAAAAAAATATTAAGAAACTTTAAAACATAAATAATGTTCGCAACTACAATCTACAAACAGTTTATGTCGACATTAAAAAGCCTTCTTTGTCTGGGAACTGAAAACTGCAAATAAATTACCAGATGTTGTTGCACACTTGTCAAAACAAACCAGCCATTTTTTATTTTTAGATTTATTTTTTCTGAATTTTTTTACCCTCTGAATTATAAAACTGTATTATGTTTTTTTTTTTTTTTTTTTAAGCACAAATTTCAACCTGAAATCAACTTTAGTGGGGTAAAATTCAAAAAAATCAATTGACATTTTTAATTTTTTTGAATGGAAACCATATTGGAATGCTGCTGCCATCTATTGAGTTATTACATTATTAAACAAATAACTGGAAGTTAAGTGATAGTTTTCAATTATACAATTAATAACTATTAATTAAAGCGTGCAGGTTTGTTTCTTAGGTGTGTTGAGTTAGGTTTTAAAGAAATTTACGATAAAAATACATGAATGTTTACCTATCGTCGTTATAATGCCCCATAGCCGACATACAGGTTTGACGTAATCAAAAATGCAGGCACATTTTCCAAAGGTATTGTTCATGTTTTATCGTGAAATTATCACTCATCCTGATGATATACGGTCCAACGCTAATTTTCACAACCAGTTAAATGGGTTTGCCGCATTCTGATTCTCACAATCTCTTACGAAATCACCTTGGATAATTTAACACTGGATAAAAATAGATGGCTGCTCACTGTTCGACTCGCTTAGGCTTTGCATGGGGTGCCATCTTGCGAGAAAAGTGTCAAAAATAATTAAATTATTATTATTAGTTTTAAAAATATTAAATATTAAATATTAAAATTAAAATAACAATAAAAAAAATATGTGGGATTTAATAATTGGTTATTAAAATTAAAATTTGAGGTGAAAAAATACATTTACACCTGGTGGTAATCAAGTTACATTAAATAATAAATGTCTTTGTTTTTCTTTGTTCTATTGTTATCGTTCAAATAATCGAATCAAACAACAACTGCTCTACATTTGAAAATCCCTGCTCTAACAATGAAACAGATTAGTTGTCATGACTAAAGAGAAATGTACTTACTTGAGTGACAAGGTCATTTAATTTCCTTTCCAGTGTCCCATTATATTACTCTAGCATAAAATCTACATTAAAATACCCGGAAATTTTTGTTTTATTTCATTAAATCACTAACTCAAAATCAAAACTACTACAAAAAAAAGCACAAAATTCAAAACAAAAATGCATTTCTTTCAATAATGCCAGTCCATTAACAAGATATTCAATGTGTGGTTCCTTTTATTTGGGATGTCTGGGATGTTCTGGAGAAAAAACAAAAAAGTGACATTTCTAAATGATAAGTGCATTGCAGTCAAACTGCAAAAACAAATTAATTCAGAAAATAAATTTTCGCTTTAAAATGATGATAAATAGTTGCCGTAAGACTAAAATTCTAAAAGCAGATTTTGCATTTGTAAATTTTTAAACATGCCACATGATTTCGAACTTGCGGACTCCAAAATACACGAAATCTGTAGTTTTATTGTAATAGAGCATTCCAGAAAAATAATTTCTGTAATAATTAGGCCTCCACAACGAGTCATAACTCATTTCATAATATTTTAGAGCTTGGGATTCATTTTGGGCTGCGAAAAATATCTATATTTATAACTTACCACATTTCTCATACAAATACAAATCGCATTCAAAAAGGCAAGTAGAGAACTGAGGGCGAGCTACGGAAGAACAAGCAGCGTAACAACTCTCGCAGTTCACATCACCCAGTATTAAATATCCTCTTAAATCGGATATTTTTTTCTGCAGCTGCTTGCGAGATACACTTCTGCAGCACACAGGATTAAAATAAAGCAAATACAAAAGAAAAACAATAATCATTTTGGTTAGATTTAATGGTCGCAGAGCCACAATAACTTTCTTTTAATACGTAATTACAGTTTTTACGACATCCGTTTGCATTTTTTTTATTACTTTTAACTTGAATAGTTCAATAATAAATTAGAGAAGTTGATTGATTAGTTCGTGGAAGCCTGACACATTCTGTAAATCATATCAACAACATGGCTGTAAAGCATTTCCTTGGAATTCTCGAGCCAAACAAGTGAACTATGGGATGCCCTTGGATCAGGCAAGATTTCTTTTGCAGCTAGTTTGTGGATTTTTCTACTCAGGAGTTCCACATCGAGTGGATTTGATATCGGGTCATTAGCTGCGTGGTAAATTGCAACGGGTGTGTAGATTTCATTGATATTGTATTCCTCCGCGTAGGGCTGTAAAACAAATCAGTTAATTTGCAACAATTTTACTAGGAAATGTTGTTAATTTTTTTTTTTTTTTTACTCTTTTGTAACGCAATAAATTCCCAACTCTACCGTAGTCGTACCAGGTCAATCTATTATTCTTCCATAACTGTGCAACAGAAATGAACAATTATTGATGTCGATCAATCATTCAATCAATGTCTACCTGGCCAAAGTGAGCAGCATTTTTCACTGAAGTTCCTGAAGAAAGATGAGCTGTGTAAATTGGAACTCTCGTCTGATGAATAAAAATATCAATTAGAAAATTTAAGTGATTGTGTGTTGTGTGTTCAATCTCAAAAACTAAAAATCTGAAGGACCCGTGCCCGCCAAACAGTCCCAAGTTCGAATACACTTCTAGTTTTCAAGCATCAAAACACATTCTCGTATATCGAGTATTTTACTTTATTGCGGATTCCACATTCGTAACCGCCCATTACGGCTAATGAATATTCACATATATACGGATCAGAACTTGGACATATTTTCAAATGCACCATTAGATTTAATTCGTTGATCACGTGATAGTATGGTTTATGAACCAATTCGTGACCTTGCTGAATCACTTTATAGTTTTTTATTTGAGGTAAGAACAACAAAGTGGTGGTATACTTTAGACTAGCAATGGGAGCTAGTGCAACAAAACCTGCAACCTGAAAAAAAAAAAAGAAACTCAGCATTAGGCCCGTACGTATAAAACACGTCATACAAAAATATAGAAACCTTTTCATTATACTCTAAATAAGATGATAGCAAGGCAAACCCCACTGTTGTTCCTAGTGAATAGCCAACATAAACTAACTGATTGGTTTGACTAATTTGTAAGATGTAGTCAATGGTAGCTGCTAAATCATAATGTGCATGTTCATCTATGCTGCAAGAATTGATGTATGAAATAAAACAAAGCGAGATATCTATACAGTAAAAGACTGATTTATCTGCCATATGGTTAAAAAATACATTAGATTTTCCCAATTAATGGCGGATCTAAACTTTCAACATACTTAGTGGGCCCCTGGCATCGTAATATATAATTCTAATGTATTTTTTAACCGTATGGATAATTCTCCATTTTTTATCTTGCTGGATAAAACAAAGCTTTTACTTAAATACCTGAAATCCCAAAAGCGTTTGCTGTCATATGATATATTTGAATGGCTTGTGTAGGCATTCCCACGAAGATTGCCTAGCCATACATCAAACCCTTCATCAGCCAAAATAAATGCTTAAACAAAATGAATAAGTGATTGTTATTTGTTATTTGGAAATTGTCAAGTGTTTTACCAAGACTGTCATAGCGGTTATCTACCCATTGAGTAGAAGTGGCAAAGAACCCATGCATCAATAGCACTGGAAGTCCTCGACGGAAGCCGTGTTGGCCATAAGGAATTCTTTGCACTCTTAAAATATATTCATCCGGAGTCCGAATATCGTGCACTTCGTTTTTATATCCGTATTTGGTGATCAGTTCTGACTATGATAGACAGAAATTAAAATATAGAATTATATAGAGAATGATTAATATTTACAGTATCTAAGAGCGCTTCGTCCCAAATAGCAGAAATTTCTTGATATTTGTTTGGGTTGTAGTTTATATGAAGTACATGTTCAGCAAACCACTCTCCTAATGTTCCTCCAATGCCAAAATACGCGTAAGTTTGAGTGGTAAACAGCAAAATTAAGAAAATCAGGATCAGTTTTCGCATTAAAATATTCAGCAACATTTTTAGTGAGATGTGTACAAGTCAATAACCTCAATTTTTATAGATACTATCTGCATTCAGATATTGTCAGAGAGTAATTGCTCATGCCCACTCACCTTTGAAAGCAGTTCGTGCAAACCAGAGATTTTTAGCATGATAATGATGTAATGTAATTACGTATGAATCATGAATTGAACTGAGAATTACGATTTGATAAATTTGATTTTAATGCTTGAAAATAAATCACATACAAAATAGTGTTAAAAAATTTGGGCTAACTGAAATTGATAAAAATAATTTAGAAGTTAAATTAATTAAAAATTAAAAATTCCAGGATACCAGAGTACAAAGAAGAGTGTAAATTTTGATGCTGCCATAAGTCATATTTAAGGGCATTTGACCATCTTCAACGGCACATTCATTGAAAACATTAACTGATGTCATATCAAAACATGGCGGATAGCTTGTATGGTTTAGAATGTCACTGTAACAAAACATTAAATAGATCAGTTCGTATAGTATTTGTACTATTTAACTTGTGTGTTTGCAAAGAAAACAGCACTTTTTGGTAAATTTTGAGTATTTTCACTTACGTGCAATGTTCTCGTCGCCATTTATCCCCACCTATAATTGCTATACTCATGCATTTTTTTACTTGGATCTTCATTGAGTCGAGATTTTTATCGCGTTTAGCCATACACGCTTCTATATTCTTATTGAATTCCTGTTTGTTTGGGTTAATTTCAGCCCGAATGACTACTAACATTGCTGTAAACAAAAAATTAAAACGGCTCTTTTTCTTTTATTTAATTGAATAATAATTTTAGAAACATTTACCAATAGCTGTGATAATTACTTTCATTCTGCTTGCACTTATCTTAATTGAGATGTAATAATTAATAAGATGTTGTACCGGATCTTATGCTTTAATTGGCAATAAAACCGTGTTTCATTAACATTTAAAATTGAATAGTGTAAGAGTGGATAAACGCCGTTTCGGCCAGGGCGGCCACAAACAGCGCCGGACGCACGACACGTAATAAGAAATGACGCAAGAAACTGTTTTATTGCTTGTAGCCTTTATTCAGTTGTCTAAAGACAGTCTCTTTGATGTCTTTTCCTGTTGCTTGAGTGATGTTGCCATCACCCAACCTTGGGGATAACCGAATGTTCAGCGATGTCAATGTTTGCTTATTGTCCAAGCCATGCGGTATTCACGGTACTGGAAACGACATACCAGCCAGTACCCTAAACGCCGACGTGGTGACAAGAAGCTGGTTCCTACAGAACTCCCTTGAGACCGGAAGTCCGTCCCTTTTATAGGGTACTCGTCACCATGTCATTGGTTGATGACATCATCCACCATCAACGCCTTCTACTATTGGTGGGTTGTGTTGGCCATTGGGAATGTGGTTGTAGTGTCCGATAATCGGTCACAATAGTATAAATAATAGAAAACAAAAACTCAATCTAAAGCCATTTGTTGAGTTTACATTGCAATTTACAGCCACATAAAATTAAGTGCTGATACTAATTGCTCACACAGACTAGATCGTTCAAGATTCAACCACACAAAATTGTTCTTCAGTTCTGTTTTGTGCAGATAGAAAAGTTTAAAAACAGCGTCTTGGAGTTGATATTTAAGCTTGCATATTGACAATGGATGTTCAACAGATGTGTCTTTGTCGCTGTCGAAAAAACCAAGTGGTGCTCATCAGCCAACATGACTGCTAAGGCAAATACATTTTTTAAATAAAGTATGTTTACCTAAATTGTCTCACATCCATTGGCTACCAAAATTCGTGAATGCCAACTTTTCCCATCCTTTGGCCAAAAGATGGGATTTGTGAAGAAGACAGTCGACTTTGTTCCTTTCGTGCAGGATCAACTTAGCGATGATCAACCGGTCGACGCCGGCCACAAAACGATCGCAGTAGCGACCGCCGTAACGTTCACCGAACGTTCGTCGCGTGTTTAATCAAATCAAGTCAAATCAAATCAAAATCAAACTAAATTAAGTCAAATCAAGTCAAATCAAATCTAAATCAAATCAAATCAAATCTAAATTAAACTAAATCAAATTAAATCAAACTAAATCAAGTCAAATCAAGTCAAATCAAGTTAAATCAAATCAAAATCAAACTCCTTTCTGCTCCAGCCAAGATGGCTGATTGTTTATTTATCCTTGCCAACTGTTGACAGGGAAAATGATAGGAGTTCTGTTGTTTCTAGTTGGCTGTATTTTGCCTGCTTCTCACCAGAATGCAGCCAATGTTTTAGCTAGATTGTTTGGGCTAACAACCCAGTGAAGATGGCTTTTCCAGTGGTGTGAATACACCTCACAACCAAGATCGTATAAAATTAAGTTAGGATTGAATTGAATTGAACTGAGAATTCTGACTTGATAAATTTGATTTTAATGCTTGAAAATAAACCACATACAATTATCATAATAATGTTCAAATTCTGTCTTTCTGAAATTAATAAAATAATTTTAAAAATTAAAAAAAATCAGAAAATTAAAACTCCAATATACCAGAGAACAAAGAAGAGTGTAAATTTTGATGCTCCCATAGGTGATATTTAATTGCTTTTGACCATCTTCTACGGCACATTCATTGAATGCATTAATTGATGTCATATCAAAACACGTTGGATAGGTTACACGTTTTTCAATGTCACTATGTAACAAAACATTAAATAGATCAATTCGTATAATATTTGTTCCACTTATCTCGTCTTTGTAAAGAAAACAGCAATTTTGGTGACCAATTTTGATGAATTTTGAGTATTTTTACTTACGTGCAATGTTCTTGATGCCACTTAGCACCACCTCTTATTGCCACACCCATGCATCTTTTTACTTGGATCTTCATTGAGTCAATATTTTGATTACGTTTAGCCATACACGCTTCCACTTTCTTAGTGAATGTCGGTCTGCTTGGGTCAAATCCAGCCCGAATGACTACCAACATTGCTGTAAATAAAAGTGGGTCGTTTTCTTTTTATTCAATTAAATAATAATTTAAAAAATATTTACTAATAATTATGGTTATTGTTTTCATCCTGCTTCCACTCATCTTAATTTGAATAAAATAATTACAATGATTCCGTACCGGATCTTATGTAATTTAATTGACAATAAAACTATTTTATTAAATTTAAAATCAAATAATATCAATAGTAGAAAACACAACTCAATCTAAAACATCCATTTGTTGAGAACTATTATAGTTTACATTACAATTTACAGCCACATTAAATTAAGTGCTGATACTAATTGCTCGTATAAACTAGATCGTTCAAGGTTCAACCAAACGAAATCGTTCTTCAGTCCCATTTTGTGCGGATAGAGAAGTTTAAAAACAGCACGTTGAAGTTTGTATTTAAGCTTGCGTATTGACAATGGATGGTCACCAGATGTCTCTTTGTCGCTGTAGAAAAAAGCAAGCGGTGCTCTGATGTTAGAAAACATGTAAATTGGCGGTTTAGTCTAAAATATATTAAATGAAAATATTTCATATGACTATTCGATTAATTTAATACAAATTACAAACCTTTCCGTAACGGAGAACGTTTTCTATTCTTCCGTAATCAAATCTAGCCAGATCTCCCAATTTTTTAATCTGAACAAAAATAAAAATAAATTATCACCCGAACCCAAAATCCAGGAAACCCCAAATTTAACTGCAAACCAAAATTATATCTAAACTATTAAATTTTGGAGTTGATTTGCGTTAAATTACCTGCGCAAAATGAACTGCATTTTTTCTCGAAGTTCCGTAACAGCACTGGGATTTTAGTAATGGTTCTATTGTTTTATTAGGTAAGGCTGGACCATACCCACTGTTTAATGAAAATATAACGTGACAAAAAAATGGCTCGCTAGCTGGACATAGTGACATCATGGCTTCTGGATTAAGGGGGCAATGGCCCATTCTTCCCTTTTTTCCAAGCTTGTAGAACAGCTAAATTAACACAGAATAAGATCAAAATGACCATAAAAACTACAAATAGCTAAACATACTTTAACAAACTTGTCATCACCCAATGCTGGAGACTCAATTAATGTGGACAAATGTGGCTGAGTGTCGGGTGGAGCCAAAGCCAACAAACCAGCTATCTGTGCAATTTATTTAAATTTTATTTAAATTTAAATTGAATTAATTAGATATTTAAAATTCCTCGTGTACTTTATCATTGTAATCACTATTTGAAGCAAGTAATGCCAAAGCAACAGTCGTTCCCATTGATATCCCAACATTTAATACTTTAGCGTATTTTGTCACACTCACTATGTAATCTATAGTGGCTGTTAAATCATACTCAGCATGGTCTTCCCAACTATTAAATAAAATATATTTTTAATATATTATTTCAGAGTATAAGTGCATTCAAAGTTTCTGTTTTTGCTGCTTTTGGTGTTTCTAACTTTGCATAATCAGAATATACACCAAAAACACTCCTGTTTATTACTTATTTATAATACCTATAGTCCCAAAATAAGTCTTCATCTGAAGACAAACTAATGTGATTTGTGTAAGGATTTCCTCTGAAGTTGATCATCCAGACATCAAAAAATTCATCAGCCAACATGAATGCTAATGCAAGTACATTATTAAAGTAAAAACAGAATATTTTTCTTTTAAAATTCTTTGGGTTTACCTAAACTATTGTATCCATTGGCTACCCAAATTCCAGAATGGCAACCCAGTCCATGTAAAAGTAGGATAGGAGTTCCGGGAATTAGATTCTGCTGCCCGTTTGGTATTCGGTGCAACATCAGGAGATATCCATCTTGGGTTTCAATTGTGTGATTTTCGGCGTTGTAGCCATTTTGCTTAATCAAATCGAGCTGAAATGTTCACAGTTGAGATTTTCAATAGGAAACTTAAGCAGGATTTATAACTTACAACATCGGTTTGTATTTCGGTCATTTTGGGGTTGTTTAGCCATTCGTTTTCAGTGTTGTCCAATAAAACGTGCTTTTTAAACCACCTATGTATTGATCCATTTACCACATATATTTCGCCAATAGTTAAGATTGTTATTAAAAGGAGTATTAGTTTTACAGGTACTTTCATCTTACTCATGTGACTGTATAAAAACAAAAACAAAAGAATTGGGTTTTATTGTTTTGCTTTTTTTTCCAACTGCAAAACACATGCTGCATTGTTTTGAAAGATACATAGATTGGTTTATGTCTTCTAAGCAATAATACTGTTTGTTTTTATTATGTGAATCACCATGTCTGGTGTTTTTAATACTGTTAAACCATACTTCATAAAAGTATGGTTCCTGCAAATGACAAATGTGACATCACATGCTGAAAACCACAGTAGTCCACAATGATCATCTTGATTCTAAGCACCTGAAAGTACAGTAGCCCAGAATGACCATCTAGATCTAACACTCATATATGTACCATTTACCTGTTACAATTAATAAATACTAAGCGCATCTAAATGCACATTGTGCAGCTATAGAAGGCGCAAATGTACAATAATTGTGAGTGTTTGGGCGATGTAGCATGGACTACTTGGAGTAGCCGTTTTTGTCGGATTTTAACGTTTATTTATGTTTTTAGACGAATTTTAATTTTCTTTAAATTTTTTCTTTTAGGTTTCAAATTTTTTTTTTTTTTACATTTTCTGAAATTTTCGAGGAAACGAGTTTTGAGGAAAATCTATTTTCGTTTCTTCGAATTTGGGAAATTCAGTAAAAAAATACACCATCTTCTGACAAATATTTTCAATAGATATTTCACTGCTTAAGTCATTCTTGAATATGGTCAAACTATAATTTTCTTTTTTCACCTGTAAAATAATGTTTTTTAAATAAAACAAAAATTTACAGCTGTACTGTGGCCAGTGTTGTGCGTGGTACGCGCTATTGTAGCGGCGCTACCTGAGCTGACGAAATTAAAAATCGTGCGGTTTCTATTGTTGATGAATACCTCTTCGAAAAAAAAAAATGCAGATTTACACGTGTTGTCAAATTTTTCCCATAATTAAGCAACTTTTCCTTCGTTACAACACTTCGTTGACATCTAGTGCTCCAGTCGAGCGTTTGTTCAGCAGAGGAAAGTTGATTTTGACACCACATAGAAATAAACTCTCAGATGAGTTATTTCAATGTTTGCTTTTCTTAAAACAAATGTTTAGTAGTAGTTTCTAATGTTTTCTATGTCCTTTTTGTAAGCATTTATTTTTGAATTGCACAATAAAAACTACTTTACTGCACGTGAACAGAAATTCAATTTAATGTATTTATATATCTTGGAGCTTCACTGCAACTCCCATAGGAATAACATGGGAGGGCTTGGAAAAGCGTGTCTAAGCACAAACAAAGAACACGTGAGATCTCGTGACTCGCTAGATCTCGCGAGATTTAAACTATCGCGAGATGTACCGCAAAATGCGGTACGGCTACGGGCAGTAGCGGTACTTTCTGGACGACAGGCCTGTTCCTACCGTAGGGACACCGCCTGCAATAAACATGGGCGCCACAAGTCAGGGGGCGGTACAGAAGGCATCCAAAGAAGTGGCCATGGAGGCTGTGACCAATTGTTTTTGCCAAAATATGCATGTTTTTTTGGCTACAAAAGCATTTTTTTTGCTTTTTAAAAATGTATTTTATTTTTTAGTTTGAAAATGCATTTTTTTCACCTGAATTTATATTTCATGTTTGCTTATTGGTGGAGGGGGTACAAACATGACCAAAAACACAGGGGCTCACAATACCCTAGGAACGGGCCTGTGTACCGATACCGATACCAGGACTGCTAAATGGGGGGAGCAAAAGTACCACGTACCGGACCGCGTTACTTTTTTCCAGTAGCGGCCCAACACTGACTGTGACTATGGACAAACCAACACCTACTTTAATTGTGTAGCAGCTTTGCCTCAACCGTCTTAATGCTTCAATTGCTGCACACAATACCAAGCTTAGACTCGAATTCGATGCCCCTCGAAGTATTAAAATCCAAAATAGCTTTGCAACTGCTATTTGTTTAAAAATAATAATGCTAGTACAGTTTGCAACAGGTACTTTTCCTTTATGAAACCCCTGTTATGCTTACAAATGTAGTAACTTGCCGCTGAAATAAACACAGTAATATACCTAGACTCTGAAATAAATACAGTAACACCTAGACTCTGAAATAAACACATTTATACCTTGATGTTGAAATAAACACATTTATACCTTGATGTTGAAATAAACACAATAATACCTTGACAGTGAGTCAAACCCAACAATACCTTGATGCTGAAATAAACACAATAATACCTTGACAGTGAGTCAAACACAATAATACATTGACAGTGAGTCAAACACAATAATACCCTTGATGCTGAAATAAACACAATAATACCTTGATGCTGAAATAAACACAATAATACCTTGATGCTGAAATAAACACAATAATACCTTGA
>JAQFXT010001556.1:0-16821 GCA_034683725.1 Strigamia crassipes | reverse complement strand
AGTTTAAAAATAGCTTACAAAATCAACTCAATACAAATAATTTTAGGAAGTTGGTAAAACCACTCGGTTTTCACAAATTGTAAGTAGCAACTTTTTTTCCTGTTTTCCTTTTCTCTCTCTTTCTTTTCCTTCCCAGATCTTGACCCTTAGCACCGATATTTCTGCAGGTGGTCAGATTGCAATCGCCAACACCAATGAACACATTTCTGTGGTTGTTTTGGTTAACCAAACAAATATATCTTCTAGATTCGCGTAGATAAAGAAACGCCGAGATAAAAACACCCGTTTTTCACTGCCCCTGCTCGTCGATTCGGAATTCAAAACTCGATAAAAAAATCTTATTAAAACCTTATTAGCTTAAAATACCGCGAAAAAGCATAAAAACCCAATTATTGCCTTTTTTATTGGCGAGATTTCAATTTTGTGCGTTGAAAATTGCATTTTATATCATCGACACATTTCCGAGACTTTAGTTTTTATTTTTTTTTAATATTTAAATATATAAATTAGTTATATAAAGTTTAAATATAGATAACTACTTTAGATGATCAAGTCGCTATATTGCTTCCACATAATTACTTTAGAAAAAAAAAGCGGCAATAAAACTGTCCTAATAAGAATTTTCATAAATAGATAATATGAAGTTGTTTTAGTTGCTCCATTTAACACGGAAAAAGGGAATCTGCCAAGCATCCTGCACAGCAGCAGTTGCAAGTGCATTTAATTCCTTTTTCCATTTGGTTTTGAAACTCGTGTTCGGTAATTGTAACAAGTTAAAATGAGCTTTTTTTAAAAAAAAAAAAAAAAAAAAAATTGTATTGGTGTAGTAAAAAAAAAAATGAAGTTGATGTTGGTCGTTAGAATTTGGTATTCACTAAGTTTACGACTGGATATTATCACATATTTGATGTCCACGGGCGAGGAACTAAATGATGAAGGAAGCCATAAGTAGCAACACGCACTGATTGGATTTGCTCACAATTGCAATTCCGCCATCTGTCGCGCAGAGGAAGTCATCACGTTTGGCGCTCAATGGAAAAGGTCAACAGTCGTGTACTTCGCAAAATGTGACAGTTTTGTCATTTTAACATGTCACATATCCTCCTATTTGTAATATTTGTCACCAAAATAACACAATATAACAAAAAGGAGTGTGTGCTTAAGGCCATACAGTAAAAGTGAAACTTCCTAACATAATCCCGGAAAATGTATTACATTCTATTTAATTTTAAAATAACATTTTATTTTATTTAATTTTAAAGTAACATTTTATTTTATTTTATTTTTAAGTAACATTTTATTTTATATAATTTTTAAGTAATATTTTATAAGATTTTATAAACAACGTGAGCGCCGTCAGCTTTTTGGTGACGTTTTGGCCTAAAAGCTGATAAAAAACACGTTGCGATATCGTATGATAACAACTAAAAACGTCGCAATTATGTACCGATTATTATCGTGGCGTTGCTAACCCGTGACCCATACCTAGTTGCATTTTGGCGCCCCAAGCAACCGCTTGTCCCGCTTGCACTTAGCGGTGGCCCGGCTCTAGGGTTCCGTAAAGAAAATTGAGTTGTTTAAAAAACGATACAAATTTTTTTAAATTCAATTTAATTTTGATAAGAAAAACCATATTTTGACTTAAATTTCTAAGAAATAAATTATGTATCTACGATGTGATAAGTAACAGTTACAATAGTAACATATTTCAAAGTAACATTTTATTGTATTTTATTTTATTTTTTCTATTTTGTTTATTTTATTTTATTTTATTTTATGTTATTTTATGTTATTTTTTTAAGTACCGCACAGACTACCCGCGCACTTCCGGAACGCTTTTAGTCATTTCCGTTTTTAGTTCACTCCAAAACGCCAAAAAAAAAATTTCTCTACCAAAATAACAACAAAAAACAGAAAAAGGAAAGAGAATAAAACTGAAAAACTGATCCCATGTCAGAAACTCCACGTACTACGATATGCAAAAGAGGACATTTTCACTATGGCCAGTGAAGATAAGGAGGTCCAAGGTGGGCTTTTCAACATGGATCGTCTGCTTTACCTCGCGATCAATGTTGACTTTCTTCATTTCAATTTTATTTCCTCTTTTCTCTCCAAAAACTTTGCGACAACATGCATAAATGATTTTATCCCGCCTGAGATTCCTATTACCATCGCTAGGGGATTGGGTGTCGCGTCGAGTGTATACTGCAATAAAAATCCAAAAAAAAAGCACGTAACCCTTCTAAAAGAGACTGCGAGATTGGTGAGTGGGTAAGTGGGAGGAAAATTTCAGCTGAAAACAGTTGTCTGCTCGTAAAATGCCCGTTCTATCTCAAAGCACGCTGCGCATGACTTTTTACTCGGGGTCTTGTATTGGCAACTTTGTTTACACTGCTCAAGTGTCGCAACATTTCAGTTTATCAGCGCGAGCCAAACTGCTGCGAAGCAATTTGCAAATGACGAGTCGAGTGGGGGGACAAGAGTCAGTGGGATTATCAACCCGGATTAAAACGAGTCGTTTCGAGCAGCACTTTAAAACTCATAAGTTGCATATGCAATTTGAGAGCCAATTTAAGTGCGAGTTTGTTCCGAAATTATTCAATATCATCTCTTTAATGAGTCCGCAACTTTGTCTCTGGAGAAACGCATTTGTGGCTCTAATTAGCGAGCGTCTGCTTTTTAAAACTCTTTTTAATACTTGATACTGATTACACATTTAAAATTTCCATTTTGAAACACAAAATAGCATTTTTTTTATCAGCAATTTAAAAGAAACCGTAAATTCCTCAACGTTTTCTTTGATGGACCAAAACAGCGAAATATTAAAAAGCCAAAAAACTGACGGTGTATGTCTCATAAATAAAAAGAATAAAATCCTACATATATTCTTTTATTCAGTTAAGATAAAAAAGAAGAAGAAAAAGAAAAGGAAAAAAAAAAAATCCTTTTCTTTCACGACAAACTTTGTGATTGGAATGTATTTTTTAAAACGTTTTCAGACTGGTAAAAAGGATTGTGCGCGCTGAATAAAGCAAACACAGCCTCGCTATCAGCACCGCACTCGCAACGTCAGTTTCGAGCTCCAACAGCCAACACGTCGAAATTAAGGTGAAAAATCCACCAAAAAAAAAAAAAAAAAAAAAAAGAAATTACGTCACTAGGACGTCATCGAGCCCAATTTGCAACACCAATTTCCTCGACTAATTAACCGAAGGATTAAAACACTCTACTTGATTACGGCGACTGATTACATCGATAAATTAATTAAATAACGTCGATATTTGATGATTGAGCCATCGAAATGCACAAAAAAACAACGTGCTCATAATTGCTCGGTTTTATTTTTACCAACCAATCATTGTCATGTCAACAGCGTCAGATGTTAAGCCTAGAAATAAATTACTATGCTTAGACCATTAAGTTGACAAGTTAAAACGATTCGTCCTCTTATCAGAGAAAATTGCAGCTTACAAAAACATAGCAGGAGGGAAAAAGACTTTAAAAGCCATAATCGTCCTACCAAATTCGAGCGCCATGTGTGCCACCTTGTAAACACTGACAACATAATTACGTTCGAGAGGAGCGAGTTTCCGTACAAAAAAAAAACCAATCAAAGACACACATACACATATACATTATTGCGAAATGTCGTGAAAAAAGTCGATAACAGCACAAATACACACAAATCCCTGATCCCAAACAAAGAAATTGTAATTAAAATTTTTCTTCGTGTCCGACCGAGCTTTGTATTGCTCGTTGACCCTTCAATCGATCGCTGGAGATGCAAAATGTTGAAATTCCCATGAACTGCATGCACCTATCACCCACTTTTTGTTTGCGAAGGCTTGGAATTACACAAAGGACACTACAAACTCTTTTGTGCGCAACACCTTATTTCCGCACGTGTAAACAACCAAATAAAAAAAAATAAAAAAAAATCCAATTCAATCCAATCCGGTTTAAACGTTGCATACCCGTAATTACTGTCGTCTTTTCCATTTACAGCGCACAATAAATAAACAGAGCATTGAAAACCCCTTCCTTTGATGGTCCCGAATTTTTTTTTAAAAAATCCACTGAATGGTGAACACAACAACAAATACGCTTAATAGTAAACTTTCTTAGAGCGCTAATAAAACTGTAATTACAAAGTCATGCGGTTAAGTTGATTAAAAAAAGCGGTCATTTCATCGTTTTAATGGCCAATAATTTGAATTGGCGCCAGCACAGTACAAGTAGTGTAAGCACCATTCGCATAATTGGATTGAAACAACTTGATGTATCGTCACCGAGTGGTGTTTGTAGCATCGTCTCCTGTGCCCGAGAATAAATGAGCATGTCGAGAATAGCAGCTGCTTTGTGCACTCGATGAGGCGCGTGCAATGAGCAAGTGGAGAAGGGTGGCTTTCCTGCTTAATTGCGCAGATATGCACAACCTTAATTAAGCGGAAAACAATGGGGGTTAGCTCGGGAGGGGTTGCCACGTCCCGCCTCCACACTACCCCCTTCCCCCCTGCGCGCCAAAAGAAACCGAGATCACGTCACCCTCGTTTGCACCTTCGTGCTCATCCCGTCTTTTGTGCCGTTGCCTTTCACTTCCAATCTATATAAATCACCACTTCTAACCGTATGCAAATTACTTCGTTAGTCGCGGCCGTGGTGTCGACTTGCTTGGCCGTCCGAATTAATTTCCCCACGCGACGTGGCGTGGCGTAACAACTAAAAATAAAGTTGAAACCAAAAAAAAAAAAAAAAAATTTTTTTTTTCTATATTAAATTTTGTTGTCATGGTAATAATCAGAGGTGATAAAACCGACGTGTTTTGTCGCCTCGTAAAACGCGAGTGAATGAAATTTGCGGCCATAATAAAAATGGCTGCGTCTTAATACAAGATTAAAATAGATGGTTGAATTTTTTTTTTTTCCTTCATTTCTTTTATTATTTCATATCTTTAATGTTTGTTTCCTTATCTTTACGAGTGGGTATAAGGAGGAGGCTAATCTTCGTGGTGCATACATCAGGCGCGAGTTGTGATGTGTGGAGACAGATTTGTGCAAAAAAAAAAAAAATAAAAAAAAAAATGAATTTTTATTATAATCATTCCATTTCTATTCGTAGCGAGTTTGACCGTGTTATGGTAAACGCGGGCACAGATGAAGTATCGTATTTCGTTTCAACTTCAGTTTCGACTGCAAATTAGGCGCGAGACCGGGACCTTTTCTCGGTGAGAGAAAGCAACAATCCGTTATGGGGAAATTTTTTCCAATACTCATGTTGAATGGCACATTTTGGTTTGGCAAAAGGAAAATAAAAGGAGAAATCGAAATGCGGTTTGCTTGTGCTGCCCCCGAGCTTCACTGCATAATGCCGGAATTGTTATGGCATTTTCGTGCAAGAGAAATAAAGAAAAACAAATTTCGGGGTCAAAATTGACCTCCGATCGATCAAATTTCAGCCTAATTTGCATCGAGAGCAATTTAGGCAGCCTTTTAAGTGTACTCGCCTCGATGGCATTGGATTAGCACATTTCAATCCCCTTTGGAGTGGCTAACTCAATTTAAACGCACGTACACCGGCGACTCCTCTGTACATAAAACCTTAAAGTTTGTCTCTTTAAGTTGGAATAAATTATTGGAAATTTAATTACACAATTTTTTTTTCTCAAAAAAAATCCCTTAAAAAAAAAAAAATTGTATAAATTTGTAATTAGAAACAAAAAAAAAAAATTTTTCAAGATTCGATCCGGAGTTGATTGCAAAACGAATTTAGTTGGAAAATATAAAAAAATAAATATAAAATGAAAAGTGCAACTTTTGTTTTCGCACATCTTACATCATCTCACATCTCACCTTGAACGTGGAATGAAACTTGACGCATAGTCAGACTTTTCGACGCGATCAAATGACACGAAATGAATATTTCATTGTACGACACTCTGCCAACATGGCTTCACATTTTTCTTCATTTTTTCCCATCCCCTCGCAAATTTTCAATCCCTGATGTAAAAATTCGAAATGGCCGGCGCATTTTCTTGGCTGAAAAGACTTAATGCGAATTTCTTTTATGAAGAAAATTCAAAGTGTTCGTGGAACTGTTTAAAAACGTGATATTGCCGCCTGCATTTCCCATTTGGGCTTTAAAAATGGCTGCTAATGCTTGAGCCAGGAGAGAAAAGGATGCACAAGTGGTAATTTCCTGTTTGCAAGGTAATGGAGGAGAAGGAAAGAGTGAATGGTCAAGTGATCGTCTCTTCCACGAACACTCAGGTGAATTCAGGTGACACTCAATGATGAGATGCGCTCGCGGCGTGAAATAGAACCCCTTTACACCGAAAATTGGATGCTCCACATTCTTTTATACCTGCTTTGTTTACTAACGCGTCAAATTCAAATGTCGCCTCATTTTATTCCCAAAACTGGGACTAATTTAAAAATTATTTAACGCCACATTTTTACACTTATCAGTCCCTAAAGTGCAATTAACAGCCGAATAAAATCCCGCACACAACCAAAACCGTCACAAAAAAAAAAAATAATTTTTTTTATATAAAAATTTAATAAAATTTAATTTTAAAAATTTTAGAAAAAAGTAAAAAAAAATTTTCTAACAACAACAAGATTGTATTTCAAGGCAGAGAATTGGACCTAACACTCTTGACAGCTTGAAATATAGCAACAACCTTTACTTCGCACTCAAAAAACTTCAAAATGAATTAAACTGCTACCACGTAATATATGTCATTTCCACCAGCAGCACCAGCAACACCAACCCACCGCCCCCTAAAAAAAAAAAAAAAAAATTTTCCCACTTTTTTTTCCAGCATTTCCTGATTTAAAAACCCCCCAAAAAAATTTTTTTTCTCCACTTGAGTAATACACCTCGACAAACAATTAATTTCAGCAACAAGTAAATTGTCAATTGCACATGTCCAAACTCACACACGAACCACTCGTAGCATTTTTCCATGTCCAGATTTGGTCGCAATCGAATTCGTCACGAGCGAATGAACAAAGAAAACAAAACTTTCCTCGTCTCATTCACGAATCCCGAACGCCATTTATAACCCGCTGCACGCGTCGACAATGCGCTGGGAACGAAAGCAGAACGCGCGCGTATTCGGGGGGGGCCATCTGTTCCAGTTTTGTTCAGGTAAGAATGTTATTTGCCGAGTTAAATCAGGGATCCCTCACTTCGCTCAGTCCATAAAAATAATTACATGTCCGATCGCAATTCCGCAGCTCCGGCCTCAGATTGCGTAGCAGGTGGGTCATTGAACCCGAGCGGTGAATGGATCGCGAGCAGATGGTTGCCAAGGCACGAACGCTCGAGCAATTGTTGCCAAATGGAGTTAGCACCTCGCAACTGCCACAAGGTGTACAACGAGCGTCTTGTGTAATAAAAGCTGCGACTAGTGGCCACCAATTTGTTTATTGTCAACAGCAACCCGCAGTTTGGATTTTTCCAAAAAGATCAACTAAACTCATTTCCGTTCCCATACAACCCGCCCACCCCACCCGCGCCATTCTCTTTTATTAATTCCCTTTCGTCTTTGTTTGATCAAGTAAATCGATACAAGCAACGAGCTTAAGAAGAGCTCCATACACTGCGAACAATCAAAACAAAACAACACTGCCATAATATTAACAAGTTGGAGTGCTCATTGATTACTCTATACAAAATTGATGAAAAATAAATTGAAATGCCAAACTCGCATTGAGCAACACATGTGGTTTTTTAGGCAAAGGTCCCCAGTTCCCACCAACACAAGTTTCACTCTAATCGGATTTGAAAAAGAGGATACAGTTGTCGATGTCTTTGTCACACGAATTGAGAGTTGAGACACTCCCTCAGTATTGATTAAGACTCTTTAAATTGCGAGATGGAGCCTGGGTCATTCAAAATGATTAAAATCCATATATGCATAAAGCATAGATTTTTTTTACCGTTTATTATTTACATTGCAAATCTTTCCCCATTATAAAAAATTAATGGTTAAATTCTCCACTTCTAGTTTTTTTTGTTTCTAACTCAAAAACCCGTGGACTTTTGAGGCCCCGCAAAGATGGATTTTGGTCTAGGTGCAAAAAGCGAGCACCTAGAGCCTCCGATTTAGGATTTACAAAATTGTAGAATTAGGGCCCCGCAGAGATGGATTTTGGTCTAGGTGCAAAAAAACGCGCACCTAAAACCTTCCGATTTAAGATTTACAAAATTGTAGAAATAGGGCCCCGCATTAAATTCTTGCAGCCACTGGGGCCCCTAAATTTACCCCAAAAAATTAATATTAAAAAAAAAAAATTTTAAATTGGGCCCTGAATAAAGTAGCAAAAAAGGGCCCCGAAGTCGCACTGCACTGAGGGGGCCCCTGCCCAATACGTATTCAACAATCTGTAAAAAATTAAAAAAAAATTCTAGGTGAAACAGAAAAAGCACATTCGTGTCAATAATAGCTCTTCATTCATTAAAAATTAAAAATCAAAATTGATCCAAGCGCGAGCGAAAGCGAAAGAAAGAAAAAGAGAGAGAGAAAAGTGAGCAAATCTAAACCGCATAGATCCATAGTCCTTTTACTCTTTTGTAGACCCACTTAAGCCACGCACCAGTAAACAAAGAAAACCACCAAAAAAAAAAACCAAAAAAAAACAAGAGCCGTATAGATTTTACAACCCTTTGTTTGACCATCCACTCCACAGACCCCAGTCTGAGAATTTATATTTTATAGTGATAGGACGCAACGCCCAGCGAGAGAAAGAGAAAGAGAAAGAGAAAGAGAAAGAGACTGTTGTTGTTGTTGTTGTTGTTGTTATCAAGTATTCGGCTGCAGTTTGATAATAGATGTAGAAGCGACTGTTAATAGAGACAAAGTGCATTTCCTATGCAAATTGTGTAAGCGTAGCTATCTAGACCTTACAAAGGTAGATAGGCATATATCCACAATTGAAATTGCCTGTGGTCGCATAAATGTAATCTGCAATTCGCAACATGCAAATGCATGTCACTTAATTGTATCATTTGCTTCATTTGCTCCAATCTGATGTGGCATCGGCTTCGAAAGCGATGACATTAAAAGCGCGGGGCCCGTCTCGCGAATTACCAAAACGCTTCGTTTTACAAATTCAAATTCAGATTCAGATTCAGGTCACTTTCAATGTTATACGGTAGAAGTGGGAGCGCCGAAGCGGTGTTTCGAGCACTCGCGAATACTCGATCGTGTCGCCATTAAAATATTACGATTTTGGCAACTTTTCAGATACGCTGACACAACAAACAGCGTTTCGCAATGTGTGAATTATGTGTACACAAATATGGGCGCCGGAATTGATATCAGCACGCGACAAACTGTCTCCAGTTCCAAATTTTCGAGTAATTTCACAATGTTGCAAAAAAATTTTGTAAAACAATATTTACATAAAAAACATTTAAATGTAAATTAACAACATTTAAATGTTAACAACATTAAATTTAAATTAACAACATTTAAATGCAAATTAACAACATATTAATGTAAATTAACAACATATTAACGTAAATTAACAACATATTAATGTAAATTAACAACATATTAATGTAAATTAACACCATTTTTGCTATGTTTCTGCAAAAGTGTGTGTATATCTAAAAAGCACTAAAACTTGACCAGTGTGGTTGAACTTGAAAATTAAAACGAACTTTATTCAGGGTCACCAGGTAACGCTAGCGCAGTAGCATCACACAAAATACTTTAAGATATGCTAACGCAAGATTGGAGTAAACACTCCAATTTTAATGCGAATTAACACCCGTTTAATGTAAATAAACACTTTTTTTTTATAAATTAACACTGTTGTTAAATAAACATTTTTTGTTGTTAAATTAAAATTTTTTGTTAAATTAACATTTTTTGTTGTTAAATCAACATTTTTTGTGATTAAATTAACATTATAATGTAAATTAACACCATTTTAATGTGAATTATTATCATTTTAATGTAAATTAACAATCGTTTAATGCAAATAAGCAAATTTTTTAAATTAAATTAACACTTCTTTGAAGTAAATTAATACTTTTTTGAAGAAAATTAACACTTTTTTAAAGTAAATTAACACTTTTTGAAGTAAATTAACACTTTTTTGAAGTAAATTAACACTTTTTTGAAGTAAATTAACACCTTTTTGCAGTTAAATTAACACCTTTTTGCAGTTAAATTAACACCTTTTTGCAGTTAAAGTAACCCTTATTTTTGTAAGTTAACAATTTATTGGCCCACAATATAGAGATTTTCGATTTAAATTGACTACCTCAATGTTTAAAGACCTTCCCACGGTAAAAACATCATTATTATAGATATTAAGCGACAGAATCAATACCTTGCCGCAGCTTTACATTTGTGATTTTAAGTCAAATAAAATGCACCGTATAATGCATTATACATTACCCCTATACAACATACGCAAAACACAATCAAATTTGAATAATTAAATTATTTATTTTTGACTATATAAATTCAAAGCTCTAAAATCACGTCCACCTGGATCAAGGCACCGAAACGTTTATAATTTATTTAAAAAAAGAACCCCCAACACAACAATTCGACATTGAGCTCATACTCCAAGAGAAAACACTAAATTACATTTTAAACCTTATACTCTTCTAAAACCCCATGAAACAACGTCCGTGCACTAGAATAAACAATTTCATTTTATTCAAATTGATTTCAAACTTTTTAATATTTATCCAGGAAAAAGAAAAAAATTAATCAAATTTGCGAACCTTTTCGACCAGATTTTATTTCCCCCATAAAAAAAAATAATTCAATATCGGCTTGTACACGAGATGAAAAAATTATGATTTCTTATGTTTGTTGTGATTGCTACGAAGATTGCATAGAGATTCGAAAAGCCCAAGAGAGAGTCAAAGGAAACAAAATTAAACTGTTTTTGTGCGAAAATTAAGGGTGAAGATGTGTCATGTGGTTAATTCACGAATTGTACAAGAGTTATCGGTTTGGTGATTCAGTCTTCATTCAGATTGAATATTAAAATATTAATAGCGCCTCCAGTTTTAATTCGGTTGATCAGCTTCCTCTAAATTAATTATCGCGAAACACAAGGGCAATCGAGATAAATTAAGAGGAGAATAATTAATTGTTTAACATTTTAGATCCGATGCGTTTTGACTTTTTTCTTCCCTTCATTAAATCTGATGAATAATTCTTAGTGAAGTGCAGTGCAGCCCAACCTGAATGCAAAAGATGAGCAATTTTCAAAATATCTGCATTTTTCGGGTCACATAAACCCGGATGCAATCAAAATCCTTCTTTTCCAACCTTATTTTTTCGATATAACGGATGATTTACTACAAACAAACAAATTTCGACTTTGGACATTTCCACCCTAAGCTTTGCTGCGTTGCACGAGCACACAATTTTAGAAAATCATCGATTCAACGTTTTTAGTTTTAAATTTTAAAATCTCCCATGTTCAGAATGTCAAAAATCGGTGCAGTGCATCCGTTTTTGCCACCCGTCCAATTAACAAAAAAAAAAAAAAAACCCAGCGCCATTTTTTTTTAATAAGAGAAAAATTTTAATTTCAAGTTGCGCCAAATTAATCGCAAACGAAAAAAAAAAGTGAAAAAAACGATTTCCTTCTCATCAGCATACAGTTCTTTTTGCTTAATACATCTCACTTGTTATAAGATCGCGAGAAATCAATCATCCTTTCATCGGTCCCAGCTGACACAATGGCGCCAGGATATTCATGGCGGCCAAGCCATCATTCAAACGCAGGTGTGCACAGGGGTGAAGTTGTGGTACGTGTGAGATGTGTGCTAAGAATTAAGTTCCCGACGGATATTTAAAAAAAAAAAAAACTCGAAAAATTTCATTAATAATTAATGGCATCCACAATCAAGGCTTTTCATGGGAATCCATGTTCAAATTAAAACCGTGCAAGAATGAACAATTTTTTTCTCCAAAGTAAACAATTTCTTTAATCACATTTTCAATCCAATTAAAACGCCATTGTTTATGTCAAATTCTTAACAAAATTCAACAAAAGAAAGAAAAAAACACTTCGCATCTTTATTTTCTTTCTATTTATTTCCTTAATCAATAAATACTGCGGGTATTAACCGAAGCGAACTTGTTTGCCATTGCAAAAGATTAATCACGGTTCAACCAACCCACATCTTAAAAAAACGACTTAAAAAAAAAAATATAATTGGAAAATATATCTTTAAATTTGAGGACATTTCTTTAGCCTTAAAAAGAAAATTTGCAAATCTGCCGCCAGAGCCACAGCGGTCCAATTCGAATTTCGAACCGTTTTATTGTGATTACATAGTGTGGAATTAAAGTCAAAGTGTGAAACAAGAAAATATAATAAAAGATTAAATCTATTTTCATAATGTGGGCATATCTTTTACGCCGTCATAAAGTTTGTACAAGTTTGAGGTAAATTGGAAGACGGGAGAAGCATTTGCTTCACATGGTTGCAGTTTAGAAATTAGATTTGTAGCATTTGGGCTTCACTGCGCGGCGCACTCGACAAAAATCCATCTTAATTCTTTTCTCGCTTCTTGCTGCTTTTTTAAATTGCCTTTCCACCAAATAACTTAATGTTCCTATGACCACAAGAGAGATATCCTACCAAAACGCATATTTCCAAATCCAAAAATGGATTCCCAGATTGATTTATAGCCGTAAACCTAAGTGAAGCTCTCAAATGGACACATTTCCTTCACATCTCTCACGGATGCTGGAAAAATGAAGCAGGTGGCAAACAAATCAAACGTGTGCGAACAAGATGAGAAAAACAAACCATATTCTGCTTCGCAAAAACGAAAATCTTGCCAATCATAAAGTTTTTGTTGAATTTACCAATTTAAAAAAAAATAAATTTTTCCATTAAAATTTTTTTATTTTTATTTTTTTCTTTAAAAAACTGTCGCGAGTTTTTATTGTGCAGGTTCGCAACAGATCGTGATAACACGATTATCAGTGTTTGTGCGAGATTTTGACAATTTTTACATACCGCTACACTCGGGGCATCTTTTCACTCGTTTTCACGCAATAAAACATACTTTTCAGCCTTTTATAGCCCGGAATTACAAAACGGCACGTTGAAACTGAACCCCAAAAGTGAGAAACAGTCATTGTCAAATATGTGTCGGAACGGGAAATGGGTTGAAAGCCGCAGCCGCAGCATCTTTAATATTCCATCTTGTTCTCTTGGCCGTGCAAATCAAATGGCTGGCAAATAGACGTGGCCTAAACACACTTCTCCCTCGCAGATGGAGTGTCGTGAATTCTGATAACAACTCGGCAGCTCGAACGCAATCTGCAAGTGCGACCGGGCTCAAATTGAACTTCTAACTTGTGTGTGTATGCGCTATCATTTATCTCACGTTAGCAATTTTTCTCCTGAATGCCAAAAATTCAATTTCTCCTTCTAAAACGGCATTTAAATTAAAATAAGAAGAAAAAAAAAAACACACTTTTTTCTCACTTCAAACTTTTTATCTCAACCATTTACATTGAAGGGCACTTGGAAATAATTTCCCCTGGTGAACATTGAAGTTTTGAGGATTTATTGAACCTCTTCTTTCGCCTCTGTTTGGGTTTGAGGTTAACCGTATTTCCAGTGTGAGACGAGACTAATGGGCTCTGCAGGTAATGCTTTTCTGTAGCCCAGATTGGCCTCTGGCTTGATGTCCATGCCTCGCCCATACTCGGCTCTATCGGCTTCAAGCATTGCATTAAAGCCTGACAGAGAAGCTCCGCTGCCACTGATCGGGGGCCATGGGAAGACAGCATTCATAGCAACAGTGCACTCGTCTCCAATCGATTTACATGAAGAAGAAAATTCACTGCAAACTTGATTGGCCGAGGGATGAAGTGCAAATGTACTGAGCGCAGCATCTTCCACTCGTCCCCTGACCCCAGTGTACAAAACTACTTCAAACTGCCATTTCCAAAAGTAGAACGATTATTCAAGTTACCCCACGACACCCGATTGGTTGTCAACTCGAATAACCGAACGACTTTCATCATTTATTTATTTATTTATAATAAGCTTAGAAATTCGAAATTTTTTTGGTTATCAAATATTAAATTATCAAAACCCGGTCGTTTTTTTCTTCTTCTTCTTTCGGTCTTCACTCAGTCCGAAGTAAGGCAATAACATGGTTTTCTAACCTAACCTAACCTGTCCTAACCCATCCTTTGTGTCTGAGAAAATGTGAACACATCATTGGGCCCAATCGGGCAGTGGTTCTTAACCTTTTCGGAGCCCGGCACCTCTTAGATTCTCAAAATATTTTTTCTCGCAGCCCCACGTTCGATTTTTATATACCATAAACAATGAAACTTGCACATTTGTTACTGCAAAAAAGACTAACTAGGCGATACACTAATATAATCTATAAGTTTCTGCGTTAAATGGTATTTTAGTACGTCTCGCAATGCATTAAGTATGCCCAACTCTCTACTTGGTCAATCTGGCGTATCTTCTCACCTGGAATCAGATTCCTATCAAAATTTCATGGTGATGCATGTTTATGATGAAGTAAGCAACAAACCTCCACTTAAAGCAAGGCGCAACGCATCCATTTTGTACGTGGTTGTAAATTTAGTTTTAATATTAGATTACTCTCAATTCCAAAAGTAAATTACACAGAAAAATACACAATTTCCAGCCAGTAAATCAATAGCAACAAAAGAACCCCCTAAAAAAAAACAAAAAAAAAACACATCAATATTTGTAAACAAATTTCTAATTTCAATGCGCATTATAAATCAAAATAAATTGGTGCTTTTTCCAGCTTAGTTGGAGTCCCTCCATTAATCTCCATCCAATTTGCCCCAAATTTAGAGAAAGGAATGAACAAGGTGGTAATTTAGACTCAACCCAACCCCCTGGTAGCAATGAAAAAGAGATCAAGTCATGCGTATTGATGGTTCTGCCTTTGTTTGCATTGCCTGCCAGAAAAGGTCAAGTGCATTTTCGCTTCACCTCTAATGCTCCCCTAGCGTTTTACAATACGTGTAATTTGAAGATTATGGGCCTCATTGGCCCACCTACTATATACTCTCGCAAAAGCTCAATTGCAGAGCAAGAAATGCACGCTGTCAATAAACAGATTAACCTCTTGTTTCCCAACAGTTTATTTGTTTCTTTCAAAACTCACCAACTCCAAGTGGAAATTGCTGATGTAAATCCATATTCAAATAAATTAAATCGGGACGTTAATCACACATTAGTTCGTTTTGATTCTTTTGTGTCTCGTAGCAACCTAAACAAATCGTTGCATAATAATTGCAACTTCAATAACAATTTCCTGAATCTTGACAATAGCAGAAAATTCCTCCTCCTAAATTCGTGCAAATAATTCATGTTTCACTTTTGATGTTATTAATTGATGACATTTAAAACATGCTCGTTTGTTGTTCTGTAAGCGACACTTTAAGTAATGAGAGTTTGCGCTTCGTTTGTAAACAGAGTTTAGTTGTGGTGACATGCAGGCTGGTAATTACATTCCAATGCGCAGTTCTTCTTGACCTAAAAGAAGCTTGTAATTTAGACAACTTTAAATGGTTTAGAAGCTTGTACAAATACTCATTAAATCAGGGTAATAATCAACTTTTATTGTCGTCAGATTTAACTATAATTTCATGTTGTAAATTGGAAGTGAAAGGCAAATTGACTATAAAATACTTTCTAGACCTCGCTTATCGTGTAAAATGTCCTGTAAAATCTTGTAACTATTTTGAAAGAGTTTGTGGCTTCTTCAATGTTGTTTTCCCTGAATACTTGAACAAATCTTAACTGCATCAGCTATTGTAGCGTTTAGTATTGACTTCTGCGAGTGATGACTCAATGTTGAACACTTTTCATTTCTTGATCACCGTCTGAAAATGAATAATACACCAATGTTGAAATATCTCCGCTTTCCTTGCACTAACAACGACAAAGATGTCGTCTGGGATCCAGAATTTCCATCCCTTGTAAATTTACATTGTTCGTAGATCAATTGCATCAACTGTTCTAACAATCATTGTTGGTGAGTGCATCCCATACTAAACCGAATACACCTCTCTTCATCTTGAGTGTTGGCTGTGCAGTGTTGTACATTTTGAAGGTTTCTACAACAAAATTCACAAAAGGAATTGCAAATCTCCAACAACAGACCGGAAGGGGCATCCAGTACCAGTTGAAGCATCAATAATCGAACAGTTATTGCTCCTGGAGCAATAAGTTTGTAATAAAAAAAATAATTAATAATTTAAAGTATGTCAATGCAGTTTATCTAATACTTTTTTGGACTATTTAGGCTCATAAACATTTCATACATTAATCAATTGTCATCATTAAATTTGCATGTCGCATACGAGCAATTTGATTTTGTAGTATTTCAAAGCATTTTTACGAGTTGCAATTTTCAAACTTTTCAAAGCAAAAATATTATCAAACATCAAAAAACAATATTTAATGCCACACACGTTTTCAGTTACATACAATATTATATTATAGTAATGAATAACAAATGAAGACGTGAAGACGTGAAATGAAGACTTTTCCATACATCTCACATTGACTACAGACAATTTGAACGATTTTCAGATGGAAATTGGATAAGCAAAAGCAAAACGCCCATATTTTTCACATTTAGTTCTTGAAAACAGTAATATACTTTATCATACCTGCCACAACCACCATCGGATGGTGAAGCAAACTGGACTCCAACTGGTGCAGCCAAATGCCTTTTGGAGTGTTCATCCAATTCATATTTAAGTGAATATATTTCGAGGTCTAATAAATGGACTCGTGGTCTTGGAGTTGC
>JAQFXT010001555.1:0-16821 GCA_034683725.1 Strigamia crassipes | reverse complement strand
GCAAAAACTGAATTTTTTAAGCAAAAACTGAATTTTTTAAGCAAAAACTGAATTTTTTAAGCAAAAACTGAATTTTTGAACTAAAAATGCAATTATTGTACCATAAATTAAATTTATGTAACATGGCATCCCTATCAGCACAAAATTAATAAATACCTAATTCCATTTCTGAAGTATGACAAAAATAACTTCGTCTCGTGTCCTTGAACTTCTCGATGCTGCACCGGAACTCCTCCTAAATGATCGTCAAGTTCAACCGACTTAATGGCCGCCGTTCCAGCTTCATCCTACATAAACATCATATTTTAAAACGCCATTAACTCCAATCCAAACACATTATCCCACATTACTCAATCTGCTAGACCAAGACAACAAACTAGTCTTAAAAACTTGTCACGCGTAAAATTATTTATCTCAAGGTTTTTCAAACCAAAAATAAAAAAAATAATTAAAAAAAAAAATCTAACCACGTTATCAATTCACATTTTAATTTTAATAAAATAAACAAAAATCAAACATTGATAAGTCTAAATGTAACGAAAAATGCATTCAACAAATATTCGCTTCGGTTAACTTCAAAAATTCCGGTTCGGGGTAAAGCTATTTTTAGATGCGCGGTAGCTAAGCCAGCAAAATTAAATTAAATTACCTAGTGTTTTCAAACCATTTGACTTACAAAATGGCCACAAATAAAACTCAGGAAACAAATTTAATTCCACACATGATATTTACCAACTTAAAAATCAAAACCAACCGGAAATGAACATAAATAAATTTAAAAAAATTTTAATAATAAAAAGATATAGCGCGACCGGATTCGATGACTCACAGCGCGCTCCACAAAGCGCAACTTTATTTACACTCCGCTTGTAACACGATAACGATTAAATGTCATTAAAAACATTAAAAACATTAGAAAAACGTTTGTTTTTCACGATTTTTAGACAAAACCTACTTGCGATGTGCTTTCACCGAGCCAAAAATGAATATCCCATTCGAAACGGTTATTTACTTGCTTAGTCTAAAAATAAAATAATTTAATTTAATAATAATCATAATTAAAATTGAAATATTTTATGACACAAACCTTCAAAACAATGAACGAATCGCCCGAGTAAAACACTCCATACTTGGCCGGATCGTAAGGGACGGCTTCAAAATTCTGACAACAAAAACAACAAAAATCATCAAAAATCATAGAAATTCGACTGAAAAATACCTCGATTCTCCATATTTCCAGTCCCTTCTTAGTTCCAGCTGCTTGAAATGCAGGATCAACAACCATTGTGGGTTTAGGTGTGAAGAATTTGAGTTATTTTCAAGTGGAGACCTCGGAGAGAGAACTCGACGTGTTGTGCGGGCTGAACTTGGCTGCAGTCCGCTGGGGCTGGCGACTGATGACATCATAAGTCTCGCTTAAATGAGATAAGCCAACGCAAGTCTCTATCGGTTTAATGCTCGATTAGTTTATTACAGGAAGTGTTTATTGCAAAATTAAGTTTAAATATTTAGTAATGGAAACAAAATATGTCTGTTTATATTTTTTGTGACGATTCACAAATCCCCATCTGTGAATAATAAAATCAGATAAAAATGATCAATTTGGGCAAGTATGGTAGATAGATTATAGGCAGAAAGTGCAAACAGTGCCACTATCTAACAACGGGCATTTAATGAACTTTGTTTTTACTCACTATTTCTTCCATGTGTATTTATTTGTGTTTTGTGTATTCGTGTGTTTGTGTATTTGTGTATTTATTTGTGTATTTATTTGTGTATTTATTTGTGTATTTATTTGTGTATTTATTTGTGTTTTGTCTATTTATTTGTGATTTGTCTATTTACTTGTGTATTTGTGTATATATTTGTGTATTTATTTATGTATTTATTTCTGTATTTGTGTATTTATTTATGTATTTATTTATGTATTTGTGTATTTATTTATGTATTTATTTGTGTATTTATTTATGTATTTATTTGTGTATTTATTTGTGTATTTGTGCATTTATTTGTGTATTTGTGACTTATTTGTTGTTTTATTGTATTGGAAGTCCCCCTGGTGCTGCTGATGGTGATTAATGTCTTGATTGAGATGAGTTTTAAGCTGTATTTCTTTTTTACAGTACTGGTTTGAATTGGTGACTCACAAGAAGGGTTAGGTTGCTTAGGTGTGATATTTACTTTCTCAGAAAAATACAAAACAAACTTTTCTTTGTAAATATTTTCTTCTACTTGTTATTTAATTCATTATAACTGAAGTCTATAGCAGGAAACACTCCTACAAATCCGTAACGTAACTAGAGGACCCAGAACCCCGCATAGCAGGGGGCCCAGACGTATGATGGGCCCACCAGTCAGAGCTGGGTTAATGGGAATCAAAAACAAGATAGCAATTTCTTCGGGCCCCCAATTCTAAATGGCCCCTGGTACACATATAAGACGCATTTTTATATAAAAAAAGCAAAAAAAATTATTTTTTGTCTTCAAAGATGCATTTTTTAAACTGAAAATGCATTTTTTTCACCCACTTCCAGTTTTTTGTTTCTAACTCGAGAATATTTGGACTTTACAAACCCTGAGCCAAGTGGTCCAGTTAGAACTGAGCCTGTCAAGGTAAATTTATGGGAGAGTGAGTTAAATTCTATAAATATTAACAAATCAGCCTTTCTTTAAATTCAGTTGCTGAAGAATTTCACTTTTGTTTCTTTTGGAATGACATCAGAAGCCATTTGGTGTGTGATGTCATACTTGCAGGGCAATAACACCTTGTGTTAATAAATAGAATCCTAGTGTGGATACATTTCTAGCGCGACCGGTTGGATCAAGATTAAGTTTGCAGAGTCCTTGTAAATCTTTTTTTTTTCCTGTGTTATTTCTAAACAAAAAATGTCTGCATCCTATTTGGCTGTGCCACTGGGATTCATCAACTTTAATCAGAAGTAAATAAAAGAAGTTTATGGGTTTTTTTTTTTTTTTTTTAAAAACTTTGCCCTTTCCTTAGAGAGGTTACATGCATTTCTCAGTACTAGCAAACAGAAGTAAATAAACTGTCTTTGTGTAACAGAAGAAGATATAAATCAGTTATGCGTGAAACCCAAAGCAACACATCCACACACCGGATATCGCAGTGATTTATAAAACATACAAAAACTATGAATGTCTGCGAAAGCGACTGGAAGAACTTACGGCTGAACTTTAGATTAGTGGCCGCTTCGGATAATTATAATCATAAGGAAGGATCATAAGCATAAGAAATTGTTTGCGCAAACTCTCTAATGACGAAAATTAGTTTACAGATAGAGCTCGAGGAACTGAGTCGAATGTTACCAGTCTCAACTCCCAAAAATGGGAGATGAGATTTACTTTGATGATTTAATAAAGTGCTTGATAATTTAATTGGTAGTGCATCTAAGCGGCAAGCATTAACTTACCTTTTGATTCCAAGTCTTCAATTCCTCCGTACTCCACCGGACGACTTATTTTTTCAGCCATGTTTAAGATGAATGGATGCCAATCTTCCAGTGTTGAAAAACTCAGACTGACAGCAAAGAAACTTTGATGTGATTGGTGGTTGGGTGGGAGGAGGAGGGAAGTGGCTGTGAATATGCATTGGGCAAAGAATCAAGTGGTGTACTGTATCTGCACAGATCTTTGGTTCATTGCCCTTAGAAAAAAAGCTCAGACAGATTCAATGATCTCACACATCAGCTTAGTATTATGGATCACTGCCTTATCTTATTGCCATACAAATCAATTGAAAACAGGTAAGGCTGCACAACAAAGAATGCAGATATAATTTCAGATATAATTCTTTCCACAGCTTCAAATTACCATTTTATAACTCCTGAACTTGTAGATGAAGATGGGAACTTTTTGAGTTATGATGTCAGTCACAGTTTGCTTGGAAGTAGAAACAAGCGTAGCGAAGCCGGGAAGGCAAAATTTGAATCTCAAATTCATTATAAGATAACTGTGCAAGATAAAACTTATTTCCTTCATTTGATTTCAAACTTTCATACATTCTCTAAAAATTATACTTTGGAAGTATGGAACAGATTTGCCATTGTTGAACAAAGGAATTACACACCAGCATGCCATTATATTGGGACAGTTTCTGGAGTTCACAAGAACACATTTTCTCAGATTATTTTAAGCAACTGCTTTGGTTTAGTAAGTATTAATAATGAGTAACAAAACTGCAATTTTATGTCCTGAAAAGACATAAAGCCCATAGGCTGCTGCCTATTTATTAATCTGGCTCTGATTGGCTTAAAAAAATGACATCATAACAATGTCTTTTTTCTGATTGGCAGTTGTAAGTCATTATTTGACTAATTAAATTTCACTTCTTGTGTTTGTATGTTTATTAGCATGGTGTACTATCCATTGGAGATGCTGAATATATAATAGAACCAATGTGGAATCAAAGCGGTAATGGAGCTAAAGGACATAGTCATATCATTTACAAGAGAAGTCCTATTCAACTGAGTTCAAGACATTGCAAGACTATTAATTTTACCAATGAATTAAATCATAACAAAATTCCATCAATGAAACACTTTCAAATCAAAAACTACAACTCAAAATTGACAAAAACTAAGCGATCAATCAACTTTGAAGGATACTTGGAAACATTAGTAGTGGCTGATAAAACAATGGTCAATTACCATGGAATAAGAGAAGTTGAACCTTACATCTTAAATATCATGAATATTGCAAGTTAAATTCCTTACAAAAATTAGTTGCACAACTGAAATACAACTCTTCAATTCCAGGTAAATCAATTGTACAAAGAAGCCAGTATAGGACATTCGATTAACATCGTTGTCACCAGAATCATTTTACTCCTTGAAGATCAACCTGATTTGCAGATCACTCAACATGCCAGTCACACTCTTCACAGCTTTTGCCGTTGGCAAAAAAATATTAATCCTACTGCATCAGAAACCAATCAACAGCAAACAGAAATTGCACATCACGATAACGCTATCCTTATAACAAGGTATTTACACTACATGTTAACGATATCGATCATGGGATTAAGCATTTCTGGGGCCCTAGCCTAACCTAACCTAACCTAACCTAACTTAACCTAAACGAAACCTAATTTAACCTAAACGAAACCCAATGACCAAAATGCAGTTCATTCCTGGCGAATAAATGAACTGTCGAATAAATGAACCGTCGAATAAATGAACGGACACCTTCAAAACACATATGAATTTGACTTTTATTATTTAAGGCATGACATTTGTTTCAATAAAGATGAACCCTGTGATACACTTGGATTGGCACACATAGCAGGAATATGCCAGCCAGATAGAAGTTGCAGTATCAATGAAGATATTGGATTAGTATCTGGATACACCATTGCCCATGAATTAGGCCATAAGTAAATATTAGCTTTTTGGAATTCAGAAAATCTTTCTATGATTTGTTTTCAAATGTATAGTTTTGGCATGCAGCATGATGGAGTTGAAAACAAATGCATGAGGAAGTCAAATAGTGATAGAGGATTTCTGATGAGCAAGAAATTGTCATATTTGTCTCAACCGGTCAGATGGTCTTCATGCAGCAGAAGCTACATAACTGAGTTTATAGAGTAGCTATAATATACTCATGCAAATTTTCTCATTTTTGTAATTATTGCTTTTTTTTTTAGTTCAGGTCTTGCTGAATGCATGAGAAATGTTCCATATCTTCATGATTTTTCTGCTTTACCAGTTAATTTAGAGAACTTAGAAGTCAATCAACAGTGTAAATCCCAATTTGGAAGTTATTCTGTGCCATGTTGGAACAAGACAGTATTTAAACAATACACCTGGAGATTAATTACACACATAATAATGCTTTCTTATTTATTTAGAATGTTTGTCAAAAACTGTGGTGCAAGAACAGAAATGGACAATGTGTAACAGCTAACATTCCAGTGTTAAATGGTACTCCATGTTCAAACAGCAAAATAACCAAAGGGGTAAAAAACACACTTTTGGTGTATCTAATTCCTATCAATAATTAGGCTTATGTTTTAACAGTGGTGTTTTCATGGTCATTGTATAGCCTATGGATCTAGACCAATAAAAGTTGATGGCCAATGGACTAAGTGGTCAGAATGGAGTCAATGTTCAAGAAGTTGTGGAGGAGGAATTGCAATTAGGGAAAGATTTTGTGCCAACCCAGAGTATGTACATCCAGGACTCGAAATGTTACCGAAGTAAACCGGGACACTATTCCGGTTCGTGAAATTATGGAAAATATTGTTCCGGTTTGTGAAATTATTTAAAATATTGTTCCGGTTTGTGAAATTTTTGAAAAATATTTTTTCCAGTTTGTAAAATTATTTCAGCCGAGTACAATTTTAAAGTAGCGTACCGGTTTGTGAAATTATTCATTTCGAGCCCTGTGTATATCTTTCTCTAGAATTATAATAGTCTGATATAAACCGTTATAAACTTTCTACACAGACCAGAAAATGGTGGAAAATTTTGTTTTGGAGAAAGGAAACAATATAAGTCTTGCAATATTAGTCGTTGCAAGATGAATTCGACGGACTTCCGTACTCTCCAATGCTCAGCGTATGACCACCAACAATTCAGAGGCCATTTTTATACCTGGATTCCTTATTACGAAGGTACAGTAATGAACAGAAAACGTCCCTTCAGTACAGCTGTTTGAAGTTTGTGCACCGATGCAGGGCTGGGCTGGCCCGGCAAGATATCTGAAATTTCCCCGCGGACCGACATATCCAAATCGGCCCGATCTATCCACATTGGCCCAACTTCTCCACATTGGCCCAATTTCTCCACATTCAAAAAAATTTAAATGAAATAAATCAATACATCAATGGTCGCATCAACATTGTAAGTCGGAACGTGAACACACTGTTTTTCATTGCGTCATATGACACAACTTTTATACACTCCACATCTTTTTCTTTTGGGGCCCCACAATTCTTTTCGCACCCGGGCCCCTACTTGAAGAAGGCCGGTCCTGGGGCCGTCTCTGGCTTGTCGGCCGTCTCTGGCTTGTCTGCCGCCGGGATGCAAGCTATGTGCCCCTTTTCCTTGCCAAAAAATTTTAAAACCTTGAGGTCCGAGGCTGCTTCCTGGGCCCAGCCTCCCGGGTGCCGTGCACTCCTTGCACCCACGCTTAAGACTGCCCTGCCACTGGTTATTCCATTATGTCGCACGGGCAGTATAAGATTGAATAGAAACTATAATACTGTCTATACAAATCTTTAACAGATCACATGAATCCCTGCACTTTGTATTGCCAAGCATCTGGCTACAACTTTTTCATTAGAAAGGCAGCCAAGGTTGTTGATGGCACTAGATGCTTTCCCCATTCTGTAAATGTGTGTGTGAATGGTCAATGTCAGGTAAGAAAAAAAGTGATTAAGTGTTGGTATAATAAAAATACAATTTGAATATTGTTTCAGCCTGTTGGATGTGATAACAAGTTGTATTCCAAAGCAACTGAAGACAATTGTGGAGTCTGTAATGGCAATGGCAGTACCTGTGTAACCCATAATGGAACAATTTCACTGAACAACTCATTAAATAGCTTCCATGATGTGTTGCATATTCCAAAACATGCAATGCACATCTTAATAAAAGAAACTGAAAGTTCAAAAAATATTTTAGCTATGAAATCTGTTGATGGATTATGGATGGTCTCTCTGAAGCCCTCAAATGAAATTGCTGGAACCATATTCAACTTGATTAACTACCAGAACAAAAGCAAATCCTTCTATGCACTGGGACCCACAAAGGAACAGATCATCTTAACAGTAACTGCAACTAAAATTCACAACAGCCTATTTTACCTTACCATTAATTTTATATTGTACTAGATTTTAATCAAGGAAGTGGATAAAGGAATTTATTATCAATTTAATATACAGAAACACCAAAGTGAAAAAAGCAAAACAGTTATAAATGAAGGTAAGTATCTACACATACTGTATACTTCTATTGGAGCTGATTGCCTAACATCGGCCAGACACAGACATAACCACCTATGAAATTTTTAAAGTAGATAGTGTTTCAATACTGGGACCGATGTTTTTGTCTAATCAGCACTGGGTTGGGCCCAGCACGGTCCAGGGCTGAATTAAACACTATGGGTGTCCCTAAGCAGTCAAACTATCAGCGGCCTCTAATATTTTATTGCCGAATTTGTGACACACTAATTCGCAAAAAGCTTACCGTATATCTTCGAATTGTGCCCCATACGCTAATTACAAATTTTTTTTTTACACCATGCATAAATAGAGGCTTGCAAGCAATTTTAAATGGTTTTTTGGGCCAGCTTTGTTTTAGAAATTTCGGTTGTTAAATGGAGATGATCTTCATTACTGTGCGGGCGTGGGGCCCACAAAAGGTGTAGGTTTTCGCAGTTGCAGGGCCCCAAATTCCCAAAAAATAATTTCTCCAAAAATAATATTCAAATTAGGGTCCCAAAAAAAGAAGCAAGATCCACCTTTGTGCCCCTTCCCCCCGCCCCCCCCCCACCCAAATTCCAAAATGGAGAAGGGGCTTCCAGTAGGGCCATAAATCTGCCTTGTGTATAGTTAAACTTTTCATTTGTAGGATGTCGGGATATCAACAAAGAAAATTACTGCCAAACTGCATTGAAGTTGAAGTTTTGTACTCGTGCTTACTTCCGTAAATTATGCTGTAAAACATGTAGTAAACACATTAATAACACTTGAATTGTGAAATACCATACGTGTTTGAAGATATTCTTTAAAAAGACATCCATTTCCACCTAGCGGGAGTATGTAACACCAAACAATCACAAATAACTAACGCCTGCGTCATACCTACGTTTAATAAAAGCATGAATAATAAATAAAACTTAGAATGTCGTATTACATAAATAAAAGAAACCCAAACATTATTTCTTACAAAATTAAATTAGACAAAAAAAAATTTCTTAAAAATATGAAATCCCGAACACACAAATCCATCAACATGGATTCCAAGCAGTCGCTAACCCTAACTTAAAACGGAAGTGGCAAAAAAAATCCATCTTCGCGTGTTACTTTAAAACATTCAATTCAAATAGAACATGTAGAAGACGAAAATGAATCTCGAATGGACATCTAAATGAGAAACAAAACCCTAGAAAAACATCCGACCGTGATCGAAGCGATCTAAATATCGTATTCACCGAACAACTCGCGACCGGTCTCACGTTGCATAGTAACACGCGGCTAATGGCTTGATCTCTAACACAATGGTAATCAACCCAAAAACCGAATTTTATTCCATTTACTCAAACAACAAACATTCTTTTACAGGCCGGCGAAAGCGAGGACAGTCTCCGTACATTGGAAATAATTTTAACGGAATTTTTCAACAATTCGACCACGAATGAACGAAAACAACAAATTGGTATACGAATTTGTATCGGGAATTTGTATCTATTTATTCATTTATGTGTTTTGTGTTTGAACAGAGAAATTGCTGAGTGATTTCAGCCAACAACAAGATGCGTGGAAACATTGTCTTCATTTCATGGCGCATACGGAGAATTGTTTTGTTATGATGTATTGTATGACAGTTGTTGAGAATTTGATTAATCGACAGTGGATTGGTTTGGTGCGCGAAGATAAGAGTGAAATTCGGACGACGTTGAATAAGTTTATGATAAATCATAAGTTCGTGGCTAGTTATATTAGGAATAAGTTGATTAAGCTCGTGGTTGATATTGGGAGATTGGATTGGCCGCATTTTTATCCGGATTTTTTCTCCAACACGTTGCACGTATGTGAAGTTGGAATAATGTTGATGATTGTTGATTTTGTGGGGTGGAATGTGACAAATTGGCTGTTTGGAGTTTTAGGTTAGAACATGAAAATTATTAAGATTTTGAGGATAAAACGTGAACGTTGTGTAAATTTTGAGGATTAAATGTGAAACTCATTTAAATCTCGAGGTTAAAACGTGAAAATCATCTGAATCTTAAAGTTAAAACGTGAAAATCATCTGAATCTTAAAGTTAAAACGTGAAAATCATCTAAATCTTAAGGATAAACGTGAAAATTATCAAAGTTTTAAACGATGAAACGTAAACGTTATCAAAATTTTGAGGATTAAATATGAAAATCATTTAAATCTCAAGGTTAAAACATGAAAATCACCTGAATATTGAGGATAAAACCTGAAAATGCTCTGAATCTTAAGTTTAAAATCTGAAAATCATCCAAATCTTAAAGATATAACATGAAAATTATCAAAATTTTGACGATACAATAGTGAAAAGTTATCTAAATCTTGAGAATAAAAAATATGAAAATTATTAAAATTTTGAAAGAAAATGAAGAAGTTAACGATATTTGAGAATAAAAGACGAAAATCATTTTTATCTTCACGCAAAAAATATAAAAATGATCAAAATTTTGACTACACAACGTAAAAATTATCAAAAAACATAAAAATTACTACTTTTTGATAACGTGAATAATAGTTTTATGGCCAAAACATAAAAAAAAAACATTCCACTAACAAATAGTGAAAAAAAAAATAATAAAAATATTCTCAAAAATTCACCAAAAAAAAAAAAAAAAAAAAAAACCAAAAAAAACAAAATTAAAAAATAAAAAATCTTTAAAAAAAAAATAATAAAAATATTTTAAAAAATTAAAAAAAAAAAAAAAAAAAAAAAAACCCAAAAAAAACAAAATTCAACATTATAAAATCTTCTCTCGATTCCCAAACTAAAAACTAAAACCAACCTCACATTTAGTTGATTCAACAACCAGATACAATAGCAATTGGCCTCATCCTCCTCCACACAACATCGGAAGAACTAGCCTGCCCCAGAGAAGATTTAAGCGTATCCAGAAAAGAAGAACTGCAAAGACTTCTCCTAGACCAAGTGCCAAACGTCTTAGGCCTATTATCGGGTATAATAAACAAACAAACAAACAAACGCAGTAGAGTCTGCTGTAAATTTAATTAATTAATTAAAAATTAAATAATTTTTTAATTTTAGGTATCCTAGACTCGATGCTCGACAAACAACGACACGTGGTGACCGCCACTCCGCCACCTTCGCCGACCCACAGCCACTCGGATTCTTCGCATTCGCTTTTCAGCACTTCGCCGCTGCACACGGGCAGTCTGTTAAGCAGCATGTTCAAGTCCCTTTCGACGAAAAACCCATTCCAGCCGATGCCGCTGTTCGACGACGAATCCTATTACATTTGTTCGCTCACGCTGAATTGCTTGAACCATTTGTTCAGTTGGATTCCCCTGTCGACGTACATCACTTCGGCTCTGCTTACGACCATTTTCCATTTTGCGAGCTTCGGGTGCGAGGTTAAGAGGGATAATAACACGTCGGGACCTTCGCTAGGGGTCCTGGCCATGGGGTGCATCAATGAAATTTTGTCTAAGAATTGCGTGCCGGTCGATTTTGAGGATTTCTTGCTGCAGATGTTCGAAAATACATTCCATTTGCTGCAGAAACTGGTCAAGGATAACAGTGATAATGGCGGACTCGTTACGAATGCTTATTTAGCCGATTTGGATGACAGGTTTGGGTTTGGTTCGGTTTGCGTTTGCGTTTTGTGTTTTATTTGTGGTTTTTTTTTTTTTTTTTTTTTTTTTGGTTTTTATTTATTTTGAAAAATTTAACGAATTTCTTCGACTTTTTGTCAAAGTTCATTTAAGGAGGTTCGAATCCAACAGGCATTTTCCTGTTTTGGAGTTTTTGGCGTTACTTTTTAAATATACTTTTCAACAGGTGTGGTTTGATGATGATTTTGGTGGTTAAATGTGGAAAAAAAATTAAATTTTGTGGATAAGCGTTAGAAATTGTCGGGTTTAAATTTTATGAATAAAACATTAAAACTACAAAATTTTTGAGAATAATGTGGAAAAGATCAAATTTTGAAGATAAAACGTGAAAAAATTAAAAATTTGATGGTAAAACGTTAAAAATTATCAAAATTTTGAGGATAAAATGTGAACAAGTTCAAAATTTGATGGTAAAACGTTAAAAATCATTAAAATTTTGAGGTAAAACGGTAAAAATTATTGAAAATTTGAGGATTAAACATGAAAAAGTTTAAATTTTGATGTAAAACATTGAAAATTTTGAAGTAAAACGTTAAAAATCATTAAAATTTGAGGATTAAACGTGAAAAAGTTCAAATTTTGACGTAAAACGTTGAAAATCATCAAAATTTTGAGGTAAAACGTTAAAAAACATTAAAAATTTGAGTATTAAACGTGAAAATTTGGGATAAATAGATATTTAGAAATTTTATTTTGCAAAAGAAAATTTATACAAAATAGTAAATATATTTGAGTATGTTAATATTATTGTGTGTGTTATTTAGCCTAATCACGATAGTTATTACTCGTGTTTGGATATTTGGACAATTTTTCTGGATTATTTGACGACTCAACTTAAAACTAGACAAGCGGATAAATATTTACTAATGAAAAGGTTATTCTTGTTATTTTTATTTAATTTTTTTTTATTATAAATTTTAGTTAGTTAATTAATTGATTAATTATTTCAATTTTAGATATAAGGATGCGTTGGTTTCACTCGTGACGCAAATACACAGAAAATGTCTGTTTCAAGTGAACCAAGCTCAACTAGAAGAACTAGATAATGACAACTTTGATGATAATGTAATCAACTAAAAGTTCTTTTTTTATTTTTACATCACAAAACATTGCATTCACGTTAAAAAAAACTTTCAAAATTGACGTAAAACTGTCAAAAAAACTTTTAAAATTGACGTAAAACTGTTAAAAACTTTTTAAATTGGCGTAAAACTCAAAAAACCACTTTAATTATGTTAAAATTAATCTGAAATCGTCAAAAACCGTTAAAAACAATGTAAGATTAACGAAAAATTACAAAATAACGTTAAATTCAATGTAAAAATTAACGTAAAATTGTCAAATAACGTTAAAATCAATGTAAAAATCAACGTAAAATTGTCAAATAACGTTAATATCAATGTAAAATTAACGTAAAATTATCAAATAACGATAAAATTAACGTAAAATTATCAAAACACGTTAAAAACATGTAAAACCAACATAAAACTGTCAAAAAACGTTGTAAATATGTTAACAGTAACTTAAAATTTTGTAAAACACTGCAAAATAACGAGATATACTAACTACAAATTTATTTTATTCTCTTTCCAGTCCGAAACCGAATGGCAAAATTTTCTTCGCCAGTCATTAGAGGTTATTGCCAAAGTATCAGAGTTGATGCCGGACGAAACATTCCAAATAATTGTAATTTCGCGTTTCTCATCCTTGATTTCATTAATATTTTTTTAATTTAAATTTTTTGTATTTACAGTATCCACATTTCAGAGAAAATCTAGACATATATTTAGGTTTGGAACAATACCTAGCCCACACTCAAGAAGGTAGACAGCTCAGTATTTCGGCTGAAAACGAATGCCGGCGTCTGCATTGCGTTTTACGCGATTTGTCTTCGCATTTACAAGCGTTTGGTCGTCTAGCCGACCAAGTTACGGGTGAGAAATACGTGGAAAGGCGGAACACGGGCCAGAATACCGTAGAAAGGTAGAAAAGGCAACTTAAACACGAACTTTTAATTAGTCAATTAAGTTTTTATTGGATAGTTTGTGTCACACAGCGATGTACGGCTCAAGGCTGAGGCTTTTCGAAGTGCGGACTGGTGTTCCCACTGTGTTCGGTCCCGATTTCATCGAAGTGTATGTTGTTTGTTTTGGGAAAATTAATTTAGTTTTATATTTTTTTAATTTGTTTAATTAGTCATGCTCAAACTTTGGCTTCATTGAAGGCCTACACTCATTGGATGCAGCAGTTTTACAGCGAAGCGTGTCAGCGGGAACATTTAAAAGATCAATTTAATAACATGATTAATATTATAGTTAATTCCACTGTTCCTATGATTAATAAAGAGGTGAGATATGTGTGTATAGATATAATTTTTAGTGGAAATTCAATTGGATGTTTTTTTTAAAAAATGAAATATTAAATTAATCGAGATTTTTTGGTTTTAAAAACTTCAATTTTTATTAATTTTACGTAAAAATAATTCAATTTTTATCAGTTTTGTGCAAAAATTATTCAATTTTTATCGGTTTTGTGCAAAAATTATTCAATTTTGAACAATTTTACACAAAATTAATTCAATTTTGAACAATTTTATGCAAAATTAATTCAATTTTGAACAATTTTACGCAAAATTAATTCAATTTTGAACAATTTTAGGCAAAATTAATTCAATTGTAGATCATTCTACGAACAAATAATTCAATTTTTAACAATTTTATGCCATAAAATTTAATTTTTAACAATTTTTATGTTGTAAAATTCAATTTTTAACAATTTTATGCCATAAAATTCAATTTTTAACAATTTTATGTTAAAACATTGGTTTTTTTACAATTTTATGTTAAAAAATTTGATTTTTTACAATTTTATGTTAAAAAATTTGATTTTTTACAAGTTTGTTAAAAAATTTGATTTTTTACAAGTTTATGTTAAAAAATTCGATTTTTTACAAGTTTATGTTATATAATTCGATTTTTTACAATTTTATGTTAAAAAATTTCCTTCCGTGACGTTACATTTAAAAAAAATATTTTTCTTTTAGTTACCTCCAAAAATTGTTCACTCAGCGGCCCATTTATTGATGTCATTAACAAACACCGTTCGGCCGAGCAATCTGTTCCAGTTATCACTAATCGGTGATATGTATAATAACATGGGACAAATTGAGCCTCTCAATTGCGAAGTTTGTACATTTTATTGGTTGTTTTTTCCAGTTTTTAATACTTTTTAATGGTTATTTCAGACCCAGTTATTGGTCTATAGAGCTCTATCCAACATTTTAATTTTATTTCAATTTAACGTGCCTGAAAATGATCAGCAATGGGAAATGAGGAGTCATCATCATGTAAATTTGTTTAAGTCCCTCACGGCACCTTACTTGCAGATCATTAATACGCCAAATTTCTCAGAAAATACTGAATTGCAAAAACAAGGTGATTAAATGTTCAAATCATTTTGATTTATTGATTTTGGGTATTTTTGTTATTTTTTTGTAGCCAAACCTGTGATTAAACGCACACTTTTGATTCTTCGTGATATGATTGCCAATGTGCAGAGTGAGGTGACCAAAACGAAGCAGTTATGTTATCAAAGTCAACAGGAAGTGATCGAAACTACTCTTACGTTATTTCCAACGTTGATTCGCCAATCTGGTATGCATTTATTATTGAATCGAAGAAATTGAGTTATTTTAGCTTGAAATTAGTGTAAAAAATATTTTTTTTGTTAAAATTGGGTAAAAAATTGGATTTTGGTGGTAAAATTTTGGTAAAAATTGGGTAAAAATTGAATTTTATTGGTTAAAATTGGATTAAAAATTGAATTTCGTTGACCAAAATTTGTAAATTAATTTTTTTGGTTAAAATTGGGTAAAAAATTGAATATTTTTGTTAAAAGTGAGTAAAAAATTGAATATTTTTGTTAAAAGTGAGTAAAAAATGGAATTTCTTGGTTAAAATTGGGTAAAAAATTGAATTTTATTGTTAAAAGTGAGAAAAAAATTGAACTTTTTGGTTAAAATTGGGTAAAAAATTGAATATTTTTGTTAAAAGTAAGTAAAAAATTGAATTTTTTGGTTAAAATTGGGTAAAAAATTGAATTTTTTTTTTACAACATTTGTAAAATTGAATTTTGTTTTACAACATTTGTAGAATTGAATTTTGTTTTACAACATTTGTAAAATTGAATTTTGTTTTACAACGTTTGTAGAATTGAATTTTTTTATTAAAATTAGGTAAAAAAATTGGATTTTGTCGCATAAAAATTTACAAAAATTGATTTTTTTATACCTAAAATAAGTAAAATCGAATTTTCTTGACAAAATTGAATGTTTCCAGCACTTCAAAAACTAATAATTAAACAATCCACATTTTCAGATGTCAGTGAAGACATTTTAAGTTACTTTCTGGCCGTTTTCGAAGTTCTACAAGCACACATAGGCATCACTTTTGCCGAGCAAATCATCCGCACCGTCATGGAGTCATTTACCGGGTATCAACACTAACTAGATAATACTAATAAAGTTTGTTTTGATAACATAAATGGCGCTCTACAAATATAAAAATCACACGCATTTAGTTCGTATCTTATTTGTTTAGTGTCATTTATGCCATCAAAACAAACACCGGCACATTCCCTTTACAATAACACAAAATTACGGTCAAATTTCAGCGGGCAAATGGCCGAAATCGTAATGCAAGAAAACACCATTGGCTGTCGCGTTATCGACAAGTTTGTAAAAAAATGTCGCCGTTTTGGAATTATTATCAAATTATTATTAAACTTTGAATAGATTTCTTAAAATGCTGCAACTCATCATCCAAGAGCCAGGATTAGCTTTCAAAACATTTGTGCCGAGTACAGTAGCGTTTTGCATGGAACAAGTTTATCCGCTGACCAATTCGGTAAATTTTTTTATTTATTTTTTTTTTTTATTTAATATTTTTTTGTTTACGTGAGTTTTTGTTGCGCAGAGTGCCTCGCCCGACATCAAGTTATCGTTGTTTGAGCTTCTGTATAATATTTTGCTGCACAATTGGAAGTATTTTTTTAAAACTAACGTGTTTACATCACTCGGACAACCCGGCATCGAACAAATCGAAAATGAACTCCAATTCCTCAGTATTCTACAAGTACGGAATTTAATTTTTTTTGTACTAAACAAATTTTTGTGCTAAACAAATTTTTGTGCTAAACAAATTTTTGTGCTAAACAAATTTTTGTGCTAAACAAA
>JAQFXT010001554.1:0-16832 GCA_034683725.1 Strigamia crassipes | reverse complement strand
TAACCTGTAGGTGTCACTCTTTTCTACTTTGTGACTTCCTTTTGCCAATTTGCATTGCTCAACAATGTTTTCAGGAGGAAAAAAAAGCGGGATATCTACATCCTTGTCGGTACCTTTGTCAACGTCCTTACAGACATCTCTATCAGCTGCTGCATTGACTCTAACGTCTTCATCATTCGTCACAACACGGCGAATTAAAAAAAAGTGAGTTTTAAGATTTTTTTTTTTCATTTATTAAGATTTTTTTTATTTTATTTTATTTTATTTTATTTTTAGAATTTAAGCCCGTCAAGGTTGAACTACCTTTCGAACCTATCATCCATTAATATATTTCGTTTTTTATTTTTACTTTTTTAAAAAAATACATGTATTTTTTTTTAATGAGTTTTTAGTTTTTTCATGAAAAATAAATAAACACAATTAAATTTTATATTGCTTTATTAACCATTTTTTCAATATTAATACATTTTTAAGGCTCTCTATGCTTATATCGACATACAGGGCAGCTTGGGATAGCATTGGGTCTATTCAGCCATCTCAACACACACATTGTGTGAAAACGGTGGTTGCATATTAGGCGACGCGCACATTCTCTAACTTCAATTGAGTCGAGACAAATTACGCACATTGTCTCAACCGTCTGCACATAACTAACCATTGGTATTTGCATATACCGATGGACTAGTGGACGCACAGACAGCTGATCAATCCTATGCATATGCCAAAGCAAATTATTAATAATTTCCCTGCCCATGGGTGGTGAAGGCGATGGTGGAGATTGTGGAGGTTCGGCATGATGTCTCGCTATCGGCTCTAATGGTGGTAATGAGTTTTGCATCAGGACTGCTGGTGGCATGGGGTGAAACATAGGCTGGGGCGGTAATGTAGCGCGATGGTGTCTGGTTATTTGCTCTAATGCTGGTAATGGTGGTTGTATGGGTTGAAGCATTGGTTGGGGTGGCAATGCTGCATGGTACTGCTGATATCTTTCAGCCTCCCCATCTTGTAAGCCAACCCGTCGCTGTAACTCTAGTACTCGCGCCTGAAGGCGCTCTCTAACCCTATTTCTAGAGTTAGCAGCGTACAATCTGGTCCTGCTAGCAACGTGTTGTGCAATCAAGGCTCGGATTATAAGCCGTGACATACGCCCAACCTCTGTTAGGTCAGCAATGCTTTCATCCAGTTCCTCATTAGTAGCAATATGAGGCTCCAAATGAAGAAAGAAAGAAAGAGAAGTAATAATAACTTAAAGAATAAACAAATAAATCAATAAAGTAATAAAATAGTTAGAATAATAAAAATAACTTACCGATGGTTGGGTTCTTCTAGCCATATGACGTCATGTTATAACTCGACCTGTTATAACTTGAGGTTGCTGCTGCTGCTGCTGTAAGTTTTGTTACTCCAGTATGTTATTTTCCAACTCCTCTCCGTCACTAGAACGTTCACTGTAGTTGTCATATCTGTCGGCTGACATATTTTTAACGATAGATGTGTACGGCTCTAACGTAAAAGTTGAAGTGGGGCTTTGAATCCACACACATTCGAGTTTTTATTTGGTTGATGGTGAGAGGAGGTTGTGTTGCATCAAAATTACTTACCCACGGGAAAAAAGTTAAAGGTTTTCTTTAACAATATACCTAACTTTATCACGAAAAGTTCTTTTCTCATTTAATCAGCCTTATGTTTTTTCCATCTATTTCCCAATTAAAGTTTGACAGAAATTGGTATTTCTACTTTCTGATTTCAAATCAGATCCGCTTTTTTCATCCAAGATTTATTCTTTTATAAACATTACAACAAAAATGAAGAGTTTATTCCCACGCTTTATTCTATTATTTGCTGGTTCACCCTACTTGTGTCAAAATGACATTGGTTATACTAGTTGCAGAACTTCTTTAACTGATATAAAAGTTTCCAAGTTCTGTCACCAGAGTTTGCAAGCTCTTTGGTAGTGAGTCACTCCTACTTGTGAGATGATTTAACTCTTCATTTTTATTATATTATATATAATTTACAATAAATTAAAGATCATTTATGTGATATTTCGTTTCTCCACCAACATCTCATTTTTTTTTTTTAAATAATGTATAAAACACATTAATATAATTTAAATTTTTTTTAATTTTGTATTTTTTAAGTGATAAAATCTAAATTGAAAATTTATTATTTAACAATATGTCTACTGTCATTGCTAAAAGTTCTTTTCTTAACTAATCATACTTATGTTTTTCCCATCTATTTCCCAATTAAACTTTAACAGAAATCAATATTTCTATTTTTTGATTTCAAATTAGATCCGCTTTTCATCTAAGATTTATTCTTTCACGAACATTAAAAAAATAAAAAAAATTTTAAAAAACTTTAAAAATTAAAAAAAAAAAAAATTTTTAAAAATTTAAAAAAATTTAACTATTTTAAAAAATTTTTAAAAAAATTTAACAAAAATTTAAAAAAATTTAAAAAATTTAAAAAATTATTTGCAGCTATGAATGCACAAATTTCGGCCAATACATTTCCACTTAGTGAAGAGCTTTACTGCCAAGTGTCGCGATTTAAATAGCGTGTTTACACCCACCTGAGAATATTTAAAATAAATGAGACTCAGCAGCTATACCCAGATAAAATAGGCGTAGCCTTCGACGTTGAGTCTTTTTATGCATTTTCAAACGTATGGGACAAGATCAACACGGAACTGGTGCAGCTACAAAACCAGATTGAAGGCGGTGTAGAAATTACGGCAACTGGCGGTACCGTTATCAGCATATCAAAAGGAGAAAACTAGCCGATACAGATCGAGATTCAGCGTTTATACAACGGAAAAACAGTGATTCTTGGAGAGAACCAGTGGATCCAACTGGTAAAATCTCAATTGGGGATATTTCACTCCATCGCCCGAGTTCTTCGACGTCCTCTTGTGGCACCGAATACTTACTCTTGCATCCGCCCTTGTCTCGATCTAATAATCACTCAACTAAGAAACGAAAATTCATACCCGAACCGGAACCTGAATCGGAACCCGAATTTCAACAGTCGCAGGCATTTGAATAGACTTTCAAAAAAATTATTAGTGTTTCATCAATATATAAAAAACATATTCGTGTAGTGACATAAGAACACCTTCTGTGCGAAAAAACATTTAACAACAAACCTTGTTTTTGTGGATTGTTTATTTTATTTTTTATTAAATAACAACATGGACCAGTTTGATATAGATGTTCATTTGTTTGAAAACTCTGAGTTTTTACAACACTTCGATGAAATTGAACGTAATCTTCGAGAGACTACTACACCAGTACTGATAGATTATTTCACCAACGACGATGAATTGTTTCAAAACCCGGAAACTTGGCAGCAGTTGGATAACTCTGCAAATGAACATTTCAACAATCAATTCCTGAACCAAGCTGGAGGTGGAACTGACAACGCCGAACCCGGACCTAGTGGATTACAAATTTTGACGGAATCGAACGACGAGTTTGCATCACTCTATGACATTGTAAGTGTTAACAATGCGAAACACGTGCAAAGATTTCGCACAACAGGCGTTGAGTTCCAAGTAAGACTAAAACCCGTGGATTCATTCGACATTGAACGACTAGGTCAAGGTGACATCCTTCGTATGACGGAATTCATTTTTACACCGCTTTTTAAACGTCTGTTCGAGGGAATGCGTGATTTTGACTACATTGGGACGGTTATTGACTCGCCCGTATTCGACCTAGGAGCGTTGTACACACCGTTTTGTAAACGCTCCGAATTCACCGTACGACGATTAATGACCGGGCTGGAAAAACTGGTGCAAAGTAATAAAGTGATCCAGCTAGATGGCCAGTTAATTATTCGGCTAACTACCGTGTCTCTACCTAAAGCGGGCGCACACACTTGCAAAGCGAAATCCAAACTGTTTATTGATGATTGGATTAAAGTGAAACGGAGCGTGGTTGTCATTCGGAATGATGATGATCTTTACGTAGCTCGAGCCATCGTCACGGGCATCTCACGACTGGAAAATTGACTTGATTACTGTCACTTGCGATACAGATGGGACTTGCAACGTGTCTTGGCTGAAACGTTACATCAAAATGCGCAAGTCATGTTAAAGTCGTCTAAAACACTTTGCTAATTTTCGAATCAATAATCTCAAATGTTTCTACTTAGTTCTTAGGTTTCCAATAATTCGTCCAATCATCAGATTTCCAAGTTTTCAGGTTCAGGGTTCAAACGAATGCAACTTTTTGCAATAACTCAGACTCGACTAGCCAGGTTGAAAGTTGAAATTACACTAAATTTTTATTTGTTGTAAAAGTACAAAGAAATATAATAAAACAGGATTAAGATTAATTTCCATGCGTTTTCATTTGCCACTCGCATTTTCCGCGTCATGCGCGTCATAACGGAGGGTGGGGTAACTCGAAGGAATTTGACCCACTTTCACAAGGAATTAACACGAGTAACATTCAATTAAATCAAAGCAATTTTGGTCACATATTTTTACATTTAACAAATTGAGATCTTTTCATAACACTTCACATTATTCAATAAATTCGAACATTTTTCCTAATTTGACTTGAAATTCAATACAAACATAATTAATTTAATTCCACCGATTCCAAAAATGTTTCGTCAGTTACTCTCTTAATCTCCATCTTTTGAGGAGTTCGGTCGAGTGTGCGTCTAACTGCTTAGTATCATGTTGGTGTGTCCCCGGCAGAGTCACGAGTTGTCGTCCGACCAAAAAATGCGATGGCGTGAGCGGTTCTCTTTCCATGGCGTCTCCAGAAACGTACGAGATTGGCCTTGAATTTATCATTGCCTCGATTTCGCACAAGGTGGTGGTGAGCTCCTCGAACGTCAAGGCGCGTCTTCCCAAAATCTTTTTTAGACATAACTTGACGGATCGAACCATTTGCTCCCAAAATCCGCCCCACCAAGCCGCTCTCTCGACGATGAATTTCCAGTTGATCCTTTTCTGCGTCAAAAACCCGCTCATTTCTTCACCTCGCACCTGGTTGACCAGCACTCGTAGCTCGGCATCGGCCTGCTTGAACGTTTTTGCGTTATCCGAGTAGATGGTCGAAGGCACGCCTCTTCTTGCGAAAAATCTTCGGAGCGCCATACTCCGTACTCATCGAAGTGGTCTACTCCAAATAGATGGCGCGTGTCACTCCGCAGGTAAAAACCAATACATAGCTTTTATTTTCCTTTTTTGGATACAGGGGTCCCGCGAAATCTATCTCGACTATCTGGAACAGGTCTGCCTTCTGCGTCCGGTCCAGGGGCAAGTGGGCGTTGACCTGACTTGCCAGTCTCCCCTGTACCCTTCTACACACGAAATAATCCTGAATGATCCTTTTTATGCAACTGTGGGCGTGGGGAATCCAGAATTTACATCGTACTTCGGCCAGGGTGTCTCCTAGACCGCCGTGATGCACTTTACTGTGCGCGTGTCGCACAATCAATTTGGTCAAATGATGTCTCTCCGGCAAAATCCACGGTCCTGTAGATCCAGCTTGTACTTGTCCCCAATCTACGCGTGGTGGCACACGTATTAAATCATCCGAGTCCAATTCACACTCGATTTGCTTGAGTGTCGATGTCTTGTCCCATGTGCGACCTATTTTCAACGAGAAATAATCATCAATAAATGTTTCTTTTTGCATAAAACCAATCCAGTATTTTTCTGCTCGATCCAGTTCAGTAATGGATAACGAATTTCCATTTCTTGTTTTTTCCTTCAAATTTGTGATGAAACGCATCACCCATCCCGTCACTCTTGTGAGTCGCGTCCAGCATCCCTGGTCGCACGGGTTTAAGATGGATTCCATCGGCTCGTGATGATCTATCGTCAGATTTACGACGTCGTCTGCTTCAAGTTCGTTTCTTGCTGCAGTTTCTTCTGCCACTGGCCAATACTTTTTGTTTTGCGTCAGCCAATGCGGTCCTCTCCACCAGACCTGGTTGTCTACCAGGTCTTGCACGTCTAGTCCTCGAGTGAGTAGGTCTGCGGGGTTTTCCTTGCCCGGCACGTGTCGCCATTCAGCCTGAGGCACGTTGCTCCGAATTTCTTCGACCCTTCTGGTCACAAAGGGGTCCGTGCGTCCATTCGTGCGCTTAATCCAGGCCAGAACGATTGTCGCATTGGTCCACGCGACGACTCGTGTTACGGGCAAGTTATTCAATCTGAGTATCAGCCGCGATACCAGTAGTGCACCCATCAATTCCAGTCGTGGAAGGGTGACTGTCTTGACCGGAGCAATTCTAGATTTTGATAAAATAAATGCAACACAATTATTGCGTAGCCCACTCGTCTTGACATACGCGACGACGCCATAAGCTAGTGGGCTAGCATTACAAAACAAATGCAATTCACACAAATTATTTTTCAAATCACATCCCATCCATCTGGGAATTTTAATGTTTATTAGATTGGGAATTTGTACTTTCCACAGAGTCCATTTCCTGGATTCTTCCTCTGGTAGTTTCTCGTCCCAAGCTGCTTTCAATTTTCAAAGACTTTGGAAAATCAGTTTTCCTGCGACCGTGAAGGGGGCAACAAATCCTAAGGGGTCGAACACACTGGCCACCAAACGGATCACTTGTCGTTTGGTGGGCTCGTTCAACAAATATAATTCCATGAGCTCACCCATTTTCAGAATCAGAAAGTCCTGTTTCAAGTTCCAGTTCAACCCTAAAACCTTAGTGCTGTCCTTGACTGGGTCAGTCTGTCCGGTCAGTGGCCGCTGTACTCGGGGGGAATTAGAAATCCATTTAGTGAGCTTCATGTTAGCCTCCTTCAACACTGTAGTCACTTCTTTGCAGGTTTTTTCAAGTTTCAGTTTGTCTGGCTGGCTATCTATAAAATCATCGACGTAGAATTTACTGTTCACTTGTCCTACCATTTCGTGGAACTGTTCTTGGAATTTTTGTATATGGTCACGAATTGTGGCGTTCAATAGAAAAGGGCTGGGTGTCGCTCCGAACAATACACGGGTATAGCGCAGTGGTTGAAGCTGTACTGGCCCTTTGCCGTCTCACTCTTCTTGCATCCAAAAAATCCGCAAGCAGTCCCTGTCTTCTGGATCTATTTCAATCTGGTGGAAAGCTTTTTCAATATCCCCAGTCGCGGCGAATTTGAAAGTTCTAAAATTAATTAACATGTTAATTAGTTCGGGTAGCAGGTTTGGCCCGGTAAATAGGCAATTGTTGAGAGATCTGCTTTTAGCTCCTCGTGAGGATGCATCACAAACCACTTTTAATTTTGTGGTTTTCCTCTGTTCTTTGATCACTGGACTGTGGGGGAGGTAATAGCAATCTCCAAATTTATCCCGCGGGCTTGCATCAAATCTTGTACTCTGGAGTTGGCGGGCTTGACCACTGATCCCGTAATCCATGGGACCACAATGGCATGAATTTCCAACTTGCCGGGGTCACCATTACGAGCGCCGAGTGAGACACGCACTTGTTTACGAATCGCGGGCTGCGATTTAACTTCTCCGAACGGTACAATGTTCATCTGGCGTGTTCCGATCTCCTGCGCTCCTAGCTCTGTCGCCAATTTTTCGGTGATGAATGTCCGGTGACTGTCACTGTCGAAGAAGCATTCGACCGTTTTTCGTTTCGTCTGCGATTCCACATTCACCATCATTACCTGAAAATATAAATCAGGTTTGTTATGTTCGATGACTGCGGTCACTTTGGCCTCATCATCTGCTTCGTGCAAAAAAGTATGATGTCGTCTGTTGCAAAGCTTGCAAAATAATTTGGTCTTGCAATCTGGCCCTCGGTGTTTGCGCTCCAAACACATAAAGCACCGTCCGGCTCGCATGCAGTTTCGCCTGCGCTTGTGAGGTGGCAGGGGGCATGCATCGGTCAAGTGCTCTGTTACTTCACAGAAAAGGCACTCGTTCGCGTTTACGATCAGCGCCGAGACCGAGGGCACTGATTTCTTCTTTTTTGACCAGTCGCGGTCTTTAAAGTTGCTATTCTTCACAACTTTCTTGTCTTTGCTTGACCCATCTTTCTGGTACTGGTTTGCGTCCGCAGTCCGTTTGCGCAATCCAATCTGCTTGTTTAAATAAAGTAAGAAAGATTTTATGTCACTCTCATCATCTTCGTCTTCTTGTGCGAATCCGTTGGCGATCACGTCAGGGATTACGGCCATCAATTTGGGGCTGAGCAGGGCCCCGAAGGTCGAAACTTCCACTTCCAGATTCTCTAAACTTCGAACGTGGAGCTCGAAATCGTCATGTAGTTGCCTAAGTCCTACTAAATCATTGAATTTTTTGACCGGTTGCACTCGGTCTAGCGCTCGAAGGTGCGCATTAATTATCACGCTCTTTTTTCCAAAACGATTGGTCAACAACGTCTTAGCCGACTCGTAATTGGCATCAGTTGGGGCGAGTCCAGCAATCACACTGGCCGCTGGTCCTTCCAAAAGGGTTTTTAAATACACTAACTTGGCTTTAGGTTTTAATTTAGTATGCCCTTCGACTCCTATCTCGAAGCCTGACCAGAACTCGTACCACTTGGTCGGGTCCCCGTTGTATTTATTCATATGCAAAACAGGTAATTTTACGATACCATTTTCAAGTTCAGTCTGATTTCCTGCTGGATTCGGAATCTGGAGCGCGTTCATCTGCGCCGCAATTTGCGCGGCTATCGCTTGCTGATTCACAGCCATCTGCGCGGTCATCGCGGCCTCCAATTTCTTTTGGTTTTCGTCTGCTACGGCTGCGAGGGCTAAATCCTTTCCTTTCTGTCGCTCCTCGTTCACGTGCTGGTTGATATCCTCAACCTGGTCGATCAGGCGTTCCTGATACACATCCGATTGTTCGAGATCGGTTTCAGCTTTCTCTTCATCATCAATTATGTTATTTATTTGCCCATCCAGCGTTTTCAAAATGTCCTTTTTGTTCAGCAGTTGGGCCCGATGGCGGTTCAATTTCGTCAAATCGATCGGTCTCGCTATGAGAAAGTCCTCGGTCGCGTTCGTTAGTCTTGTGCAAGCGGCTCGCACAGTCTTGCGCTGCCTTTTCAGTTTATCTATGTCATCCATTAGCAGATTTATTTGTTCGCCGGTCCAATCCTTTGTCCCGGGTTTCGGCACCAATGTTAAAGTCGTCTAAAACACTCCGCTAATTTTCGAATCAATAATCTCAAATGTTTCTACTTAGTTCTTAGGTTTCCAATAATTTGTCCAATCATCAGATTTCCAAGTTTTCAGGTTCAGGGTTCAAACGAATGCAACTTTTTGCAATAACTCAGACTCGACTAGCCAGGTTGAAAGTTGAAATTACACTAAATTTTTATTCGTTGTAAAAGTACAAAGAAATATAATAAAACAGGATTAAGATTAATTTCCATGCGTTTTCATTTGCCACTCGCATTTTCCGCGTCATGCGCGTCATAACGGAGGGTGGGGTAACTCGAAGGAATTTGACCCACTTTCACAAGGAATTAACACGAGTAACATTCAATTAAATCAAAGCAATTTTGATCACATATTTTTACATTTAACAAATTGAGATCTTTTCATAACACTTCACATTATTCAATAAATTCAAACATTTTTCCTAATTTGACTTTAAATTCAATACAAACATAATTAATTCAATTCGACCATTTTCTTTAAGAGAATTCACAATAAACATTTTCTAAAAGAATTCACAGCACTTTTTCAATTCACAGTTCATCACCTTCAACTCCCCTTTAATCTAAAAGTTCCGGTTTTTACAAGTCATGTTAAGAAAATGTGGTTTTTACAAAGAAAAAAACTGTTCGAAACTTATCTAGCCATTTACCAGTTCTTCGTGTATACGACCGACAATAAAATATGGCAGGAATTAATTTACGTTGGTCCAACTCGAGAGAAGAAACTGTTTCTGTTCCTTTACGACGAGCATGCCGCTTTAATTGTATTGATAATGGGGTTCCTGGAACGTTTGTACTGGTGTTCGACCTGTTACTGAGGCTACAGTAATAAGGGTAGACACAACTGCAAAAGTACGTGCACTGCGTGCCGGGTTTTAATGTTCTGCAAAACCGAACGATGGATGCCCTGCGAAAAGTGTCACCGCTTATTTAAAAATTTAGCCTGTTTTAACGCTCACATACTCGTCAATAATAACGTCAATCGACTATCAACGTGCCAGACTTGGACAAAATGTACAAAATGTTGGCAAACTATCAACAACCTGGAACCACATACAGCAATGCAATGCAGCAAAGTGAAATTTAGTACGTGCTCAATGGTCACTTCCATCGGAGACGAACACTCCTGCTACATGCAACAGTTTAAACCTAAACCGAAAGCGAATAAAGCGATAACTCAACCCCAGTTTATTTTTTACGACCTCGAGGCGACGCAAGGTACGGTAGCGTTTCTGGACAAGAAAACCAAACTACCCGTGTATGAACATCGAATTAACCTCTGCGACGCGTAGGTGGTTTGCAATGGGTGCAAAGATTTCAATTCACAACTCGGTTGCGTGTACTGCAGCAAAAAACGTCTTTACGTGTTTAACGGTACAGACCCATGCGTCGAATTTTGCATGTTTTTATTTTAAAAATATGCGTTCAAGCCAACAACGGTTGTGGCGCATTACTGCCAGGGTTACGATTCACACTTTATTTTACGTTACATTTTAGATTGTGGGTATCAGCCTAAAGTCATTACCAGAGGTAAAAAACTTTTGTACATGGAATACGAAGAAATTCGATTTATGGATTCGTTTTGCTATCTAGCCAGTCCCTTAGCTAACTTACCCGGTTATTTCGGTATTACGAAAGTGAATAAAAGGTTTTTTCCTCATTTTTTCAACACTGAGATCAATAAAAACTATGTAGGACCATTTTCATCGCCGGATTTTTATGGTGCCGACCAAATGACCACTAGCAAATGCGAACAGTTTATGGTTTAGTACGCAAAGTGTCGCCATTTAGTTTTCAATTTAAAAAAGGAACTGGTAGAATATTGCGTGGCAGACGTTGAGGTTTTGAGCAAGTCAGCCCTGAAGTTTTGTGACTTGTTTTAATCACACTCTGGAGGAGTTGATCCGTTTGTGGATGCCTTTACTTTACCTAGTTCCATGAACAAAATGTTTAGATGCAAGTTTTTGAGAAAAAACGAGATTGCATTTTTTTCTCAGGATGGTTTTCGTCCGGCAAAAAAGTTTAGCGTTATTGCCATAAAACAGATGGACTATCTGATGCATTTAGACCTGGAGCTTAGAATTAGACACGCGGGAAACGGTGGTGAGTTTAGAATTATGGGTCATTACGTCGATGGAACGGACGTTGCAACGTCGGAAGTTAAAAGTTTATACTTTTTCTACGGTTGCACGTTTCACGGATGCGAAAGATGCTACTCGAACAATCGATACATTACGGGTGCGTTCTCACACCTTTTCATCCATGACCTGTATGAAAAAACTATTTTCGAAATCGAGTCGTTTCGAGCTGCGGGGTACACGATGACTGAAATGTGGAGCTGCAAGTTAGACGTTCTGTTGAAACGTGACCCCGAAATGCGAGAGTTTTTCAATTCACACACCCGTCAGAACCCGATCAGCCTTGCAGACGCTTATGTTGGATGGTCGCGTCGAATGCCAGCGACTATATTGCGAGAGGTTGGATGATAAACAAACACAGTACACGGACATTTGTACATTTATCCTTTAGGATACCGCGAGATTGTGACAGATTTTACCAGTCTCTATATTTCGAGCATTTAAGGGTTGATCAAAGCCACCGTTTTACCACTGGCAAAACTGTATCACCCCGTACTACCATTCAGGTATGAGAAAAAGTTTGATTTTCCACTCTGTCGGCAATGCGTAGTAGAACATTTGTCCGAGTGCTCGCACGATGTGACGAGTCGTGCTCTTACGGGAACTTGGGTTTCCCTAGAGCTGCAAAAAGTTGTAGCAATGGGGTATGTGATTTTAAAACTTCACGAAGCGTGGCACTTTAATCGAACGACTCAATTTAACGCTGAAACGGGTGAAAAGGGTCTTTTTAAGGAGTACATTCACGTGTTTTTAGCTCTCAAACAGCAAGCGTCCGGTTTCCCGGCTGATTGTTTAGATAAGGTGGCCTATATCAAAGACTATCGCCAAAACCAAGGCATCTCGCTCGATGAGACTAAAATCGAGAAAAATTTAGGTTTCAGAACGTTGGCAAAAGTATGTTTGAACTCGTTATATGGAAAATTTGGCCAAAAAACGGACGTTGACCAATTGAATTATTGTACGCATCTTAAAGAGTTGTTTGCTATTTTAATGGATGACACGAAAGTAGTTAAAAGTTTAAACGTTGCGACTGAACAAACGATTCGTGTCCAATGAACGCGTAAGTGCGATTTTACGGATGCTGGCAAGGACACGAACGTGGTTATAGTGGCTTACGTTACGGCTCAGTCGAGATTGGAGCTATACAAATATTTGGAAGCGTTGCAGCGAAGAGTTTTGTATTGCGATACTGACTCGGTGGTCGCCCTCATGAGCCCCACTGAAGAGTACCAGATCCTGATAGGCAATTACGTGGGTCAAATGACCGACGAACTTTCGGTCTATAGAATAAACTCTTTCATTAAACGTTTCGCTAGCGCGGGACCCAAAAATTACGCAATGGAAGTGTTCTCCATTGCCGAAAATTGTACTATTACAATTATTAAAGTCAAAGGTTTATCGTTGAACTCTCGCACTTCGACCGCGATCACTTTCGACGTAATGATAAATATGATTTTTAATTACCAACGAGAAATTGAGGTTATTACGACTATTCCACGCAAGATTTTTCAAGACAACTCGAAAATATATTCGATAAAACAAGATACAATTTATTGTTTTTATGAATAAACGCGTAATTATCGGCCCGCGTGACGGGTGGTTGACGTACCCTTTCGGATATTTCGCGAAAGAAAAACAGAAACGAACAAAAAGACTTTTACCGACATCTTTAAAAAATACTGAATCACTGAAAAAACGAAAGAGTGACGAGATGAGCGCATCAACCTCGGCTCTCGTCACGAACGAGCAACCCAGCGTCGATTTGAGTCAGCCCGAGACGTTCGGTTACTCGGAAATAAATATATAATGTCTCGGGAAAACTTGTGTAATGTTTCAATAAATAATGTTCAATAAAATACCTTTTTTTTTTTTTTTTTATTTAAAAATTTTTCTTCAGTTTATTTCGAGGACCCATCGCTACAACGAAGTCTGCAGACTTCGTTGTAGCGAGGGTCGTTCTTGATTTCCCTAGCTCGAAGAGGGGGGAGGGGCGGCGGCGGCGGCGAAAACGCTCGAAAAATACGAAGAGTATATTTTTATAAGCATGTATATGTATATATATATTTTTTTTTTAAATTTTACAGAAACGTCAACGGTCGTTGAAAAGATCATCATTTCGAGGTCACCATGCTTCTAGCCAGGTTGTACAACGAAGCGCGCGCGAGTAACGGAAACAAGCTGGCTTTCCTGCTTATCAGCACGTTGCTGATTACTTTGGAAACTATCATGCTAATACGTTCGCCGTATTCTTCTTCTTCTTCATTCGTCGAAACTAGAAACGATACGGAAAATGTTATTGAGATACCGAACCATTGCATCAATTCTTACCCGTTAGGAAATAATGCGAGAACCAGCGTTTGCGTCTACAACGGTCAACTTATTGTCGATATTAGACAATTTATCTGCGACGTTGCTGTTATTAAAGGGATAGGTTTGAATCGGCATCAGTGGTTAAAACATGTAGAATTCACGCCTAAAATTCTAACGGATATGAACCGAACCGTTCGTTCAAATACGACTGTTTAAATTTTATCAAATAAAATATGTATTTTAAAAAAAAAAGAAAACCGGCGTTTGTTTACTTATTTATTTAATCGAAGCGGTACAAGTTTGACAATTACGTTTAGGATTATACAGTCCTCTACTAGAAAAATTAAACTTTTTCTCCACGACTCGAGATACTTTAAAATCATTATAATTACTGCAGTTGGGAGAAAAATGTGACACGATTCGGTTGAAACTGTAGCTTTTAAATCGACGGTACAGAAAGTCTCTGCAGTATTGACCGCAAACGATACTTTTAGATCTTTGGAATGTCGTAATGTTGACTCGAGTTAGTTTTTTACCATTTTGTTTGATCCATCTCTTAATTTCAACGGAGACTGGAGCACCGTACGAATCAAACGCTTCAACGGTACGACCCTCGTTGAAATATAAAGCTGTCCAATGAGATCCTGGTTTCGTGCTCGGGTCCGAGTTTACCACGAAAGCGCGAGGTCTTTGAGCGTGTGTTTCGATCGCTGGTAATAGGTCAATCTGAAATACGTCTCGAAAAACAGAACCTAACGCGAAACGAAGAATTCGATCGATTTGTAGAGAATTCATTCATGTTAGACTCGTTAAAATTCGGTAATAATGTTGCGGTTGGAGTCGATTTCGATCAGGCTTTGAAACTGACCGTAGACTTGTGAGTGTTTGGCTACGGTCACCAAGTGGTCAAAGAGACGGCCACGTGATGCTGAACGCAACACACACTTAAAATAACAAGAACACACAAAGACACACTATTTAAATGAAGTTATAAGCTTTATTCAGTGTTGGTGTCTAGGGGCCAGTGCATCTCAGTGTGGTCTCCTATGCAAGGAGTTCTTCAACTCCTTCCCTATTCCCTGACCGCTGGTCACGCTGTCGTGGACTGCGTGGCCAGCGAGTACTTGGGCAGTTTGCTAGTGCGCCGGTGTGCTACGCGCACACGGCGCTAAACGGAACGGACGCTCAGGTCCATGCGGTCCGCAGGGCGGACATGCATGACCAGAGGCGGCCGCGCATTGTTGGAGTCGCCTTCGGTGATGGGAGAAAGCCCAGAGGACTAACGCTGGCCATGCTGGAGGTAAGACTGCCCCTCGGGCGCTCCACAGGAAATGTACAAAAAAATGTTTTAATTTTAATCTGTTAATCTTCTGAACTCTGAACTCTGAATCCTGAACTCTGAACTCTGCATTACTTTGGCGTGTCATCTTAACTACTCTGCTGCCTTCTTGCGCCTTCCCTATGCGTCTCATTTCCATATTCTTCAAATTAAAAAATTAAATATTGCTTTAATGAATTTGTGTTAATTTTCATTTTTTCTAGATTTTACTCCCAAAATATCTGAATTCAATAAAACATTATTTATAGATAAGCAATTGCGGAATATTTTTGTACACATTTGCACAATCGCGGAATAAACAAACCTACACATACTAAAATTTATGTTTTTGACAAAAAATGGACGTTTTTGAGCATTTCGAGGTGGAAAACAATGCGTTTCAAACAAAAAATGCATTTTCGGAGGCAAAATACATTTCAGTAAAAAAAAAAGTGAATTTTCTAGAAAGAAAATGCATTTTCAGTTCAAGAGAATGTATTTTCAGTAAAGAAAAACATTTCTTGAAGAAAAAATGTAAATGTACCAAATGTGACGTTTTTAGTCCAAAAATCGATTTTTTACAGCCCAATAATCCTCACTGCGACGCGACGTTACAGTAGTCTAAAAGTTTATTTTTGGATAAAGTGTCCATTTTTCAGCTAAAAACCGAATTTTTTCGCTTGCAAATGCATTTCTTTTCTTTCCTGCAACAAAGGGCCACTTCTGAATATTAACATTTCATTCTTCCATTTTATGTGTTTTCTGCTTTTTTTTATTTTTATTTGTATTTATTTATTTTATTTATTTTATTTATTTTTATTTTTCTAATTTTTTTTCTAGTTTTTTATTTTTATTTTATTTTTACTTTTCCTTTTATTTTTATTTTATTTTTACTTTTTCTTTTATTTTAATTTTAAATGTATTTGTTGTTTGATTTTTATTTCTTGAATAAATCTAGTGTAATAAAATAACATAGAATTCTTTTTTTTGTGATGTAAAATAATAATTTTGGTAAGTTTTTTTTTTACCTGTCTCTGTCTGTAGGAAATGTGAAAATTGATAATTCTGGATTTTATTCCCGTGAATTGCTGCAATTGAATGCACAACACCAGTCAGTATGGTTATTACATCTGGTTTTACCCAGTTTTTCATCACTAGAAGAAGTGATTAGGTGGATTGCTCTCGATTGCTCTTCTAGATCACCGTACTTCGAAGATTTGTTCTCCCTGGAGTACCTAACTGTGCGTGTTCTACTGCGAACCCCGTATTCATTGTGCGTGTCCCTAACGAAGGTAAATCGTTGCTTCGTGTCTGGTGGTAGCAACGTCTGGTATATTTTTCACTTTGATTTTGTTCTAATTATCTTGTTATTTTTATAGTAGTCGTACTTTTCTTCTGTGTTCGATAGCCAGCAATTTCATCAAACTTCATCTTACCAATGCCAAAATTTATTCAAAATTACACGATATAATTCACAAACTTCGTGCGCGCAAATACATCAAAATAATCCAGACTGGGGTAACTAAATTTGAAGTTGAAATATAAACAATTTCATTAATTTTTCATGTTGTTTTATTGTTGAGAGAAAGGCCTTCCGTGATAGGAATTTCATGACGTCTTATCTTCAAGGCCATTCCAAGTGCATGATCAAATAGTGTCCAAACTCCGCGCATATGCAATCAAAGTAATTCGAATTTAAAATTTAAGCAGTTTTAGTAATTTTTAATATATTTTAAATTCACGGTTCACTTACAAAAATGTTTTTTTTTTTTTTTTAATGCACTAATTTGCTTATATTTTATTTTAATAATTTTAGTTGACTTGCTCATCTTGTTCATTTCTGGATGGTTTATTTTGGGGGTGTAAAATCCAACTCTCTACCTCCTCGTGGTCACTCCTGGATAAACTGAGGA
>JAQFXT010001553.1:0-16832 GCA_034683725.1 Strigamia crassipes | reverse complement strand
TCCGATTTTCTTGATTTCTGAAAATCAAGTAAATCAGGATTTCGGAAATCGATTTTACTTTGAACGCACCTATTGTTATTATATTTTAATGTATTTTGAAATGCATTACGTTTTCACAATACCGGCGCATTTGAGAATGCATTTTGTAACACATTTTTGCATGGGATTGGTTTGCAAATGATAATACATTTTGTAAAACATATTACGAAATGCATTTCCCAATATTAATACTCGTCGTATGACTTTTTTCATTATTTGCAACTGTTTGCTCGGCAGAAGGAAATCATCAATTCAAATAAAGAAACTAAATGAATAAATGAATAAATAAATAGAACATTCAGATTTACTGCAACATACACATACTACTCCAAACTTGCTGTCAAGTGTTGGGCGAAGTCAAACGTGTCTGCTGTGTCTTTAAGTACTTTCCACACGCTTGTGAGCCTAACAAAAACTAATCACCTTATCACCGATAACGTAAAGTAAATTTACGCTGCAATAGGTATTATAAATGAGATTTTTTTAGAGTCCACTATCAAAATATAAAAAAAGTCATGAATAATTGAGTGGGTGTGAGCCAGTTTTATGATGGAATTGGTATTGCAACGTTAAAACATCTACTGATGGTTTGGATACCCATAAAGTTAAAAAAACGGTCACCAGAGTGCGTTACACCAATGTGTAAAACAAAGTTCGAATTAGCACAATGTGAAAATACAAAAGTGACTACAGTTTAATATGAGTAAAGTTACGAATCTGTACGCCACGGCAATATTATTCACTTCTAGACAACTTGTAACAAAGCCATAAACTTAAATTATTATAGCGTTGTTCTTAGTAGTAATATACCGAGCGCGCTGGTAATTGTCAAACAATTAGGTCTTTTTGTCTGATAAAATCACGAGTGATCTTATCTGACAAAAAGATGAGTGCTGACCTAATTTTGGCAATTACTCGAGCGGGAGGTATATTTTATGAGAGAATTTACCGATAGAAAATTGGAGAAACGGCCGTGAGAAGTTTGAATGTGATCAAAATGCCATTTGTATTTTGGTTGTGAAAACCCACAACAGATGGCGCGAAGGACGAGCGTGCATTATCGAAATGGTGAATGCAGACACCTACAGCCACCAATCCGAAGGCGAAAAGGGTTTGTTAAGCGCTTCGGGATTGGTCGGGCAAACGATGGCCGTTTTGTAACGCTCTTCTCATTGATATTCAAAGTACCAGAGAACATTGTCGAAACTAGTGGTAAATTCTCAGTGTCATTTCTTTAAGTGTGCCCCGTACAGTGACGCGCACGTGGTCCTCTCATGACCACACCACGTTTGTCAGAATACATTACAAGCATAAGCTTGTGCATACGTATTGTTATAGCATACAGAGCTGACAACGAACCAAGATTAAAGCCTCTAGTAGAGGGATAAGCCGTGTTTGTTTGATTCAGTTAGTAGGTCCTCCCGTTACACATGCTTTTGCATAAATTAGTTTCCAATATATTCAATCAGAACAACAAATGATAAATTTTCAGCTCACAATCGAGATAGATTTCTCAACTCCATATTTGAAATTCTGCATAATTTTAATTGTAATTACGTTGATCCACTTGAACTTCGAAACCTTTAAGGTTCTCCCGTGAGAGAATGAATGAATGATTAAATGAATGAGCAGAAAGTTCACCATCATCAATTTCCAATTAACCTGTTTTATCTGATTTTTAAAATGATTATTTCTTTTCAAATTTCACACCTAGATTAAGACTTTTGGAAAACATAGTCATGGTGTATTGTCATTCAATGGCATGTTTTGTCATCGAATGGTGTGGAATGTTCCATTAAGACGTGGGAAAACCAGCTGGCAGCATTTGTTTTTCTCGTATGCAAATGATTTGAGAATTTTAGCAACAACAGGATTGAAAGTCATGAATAGTGAATTTTATAATCAAAGTGCTTCTAAAAGATCAGTGAAAGCCTTATGGAAATGAACAAATACCTTCATCAGTTGGGAGAGAGCATTAGTTTTAAGTTCACTTTCTTGGAATGGTAAATATTCCTAAATGGGACTTAAATGGGACTCAAACGTAATTAAAATAGAAAAATATGCAATTTGGTAATTTGATTAAGAAATCAATTTTAACTGCATTTAGCAACTGAAACTTTCACTCGGCCAGTCATTTGGAACAATGATTTATTAATGATGGAAATAATCATAGAACGAAGAATTGTGGTTGGTTGTGCATTTAATATACAAATCAAATTTTTTAAAAAAACCTGGAACATCTAATGATGATAATAAAAACAATTATTTAATGGCAAAATAATAAAAAAAGTATTTTAAAAAAAGGAAAAAAAGTATGTGCAATCCCACGTAACACAAATACGTAGAATGATTGTAGATTCTACATAAACATTCTACCTATCTATATTAGATCTATTTTAGAGTTTTGAAAGCCTCTAGCTTGAGGCAATATAGTGCGTACATAAACCACAGCACTGTCGCGATTTCTATATCGCAGCTATGTAGACTTCTATGTAGCCAAAATATAGATTCTGCGTGGATTCTGTATAGATCATAGTTGTGAGACTTAGGTGTGGCAATGCCAACAGTGTGCGTGCTGGCTGGAAGTGCCGCTTGAAATCTACAACTCGATGTTCACTCCATTCGGGGTTGATTTGTCGTGGTTCTGCATACTGGGCATGTTTACGACGCACTTAGGCCTTTAAAACTGGCCCGAAGCGCCCAAAGTAGCCTAGCGCATTGTCTGGGACGATGTGTGATTTGTTCGAAGCTTTTTATGGCGTTTCTATATGCTGGCCACTTGGCGGAGTCAAGTTTCTTTATCATGACCAATCAGTAGCACTCAACGTCACGACAGTCGAGTTCGTCTTCCTTTTCTTGGATAACTCATACATACGGGTAAATTGGTAATTTTGCTCTGTGATGTCATCGAAAGGGGAAGTTAAGGGTCACATGACTCCTAAATTTTTTGTACTCCCGGCACGAGAGTACTCCTGTTTATCCCCCAGGATTGGAGGAACTCTGAAGGGAATCTCTCTCATAATGGAGAATTAATAATCTCTAATTAATCCGCTTGCTAGTATAAACAGCAAGATTCCACCAGAAATAATTTCTTGCTTACTTACCTTAAACTTGATCTGAACAGACCTGAGAGTGCTGAAATACATTGGGTCTTATAGACATCTTGTGTGGGTGACGAAGTTGTGTGGTGGATGTTTTTGTCCACCTTCGCGTCGGACAGCACGTTAAATGTCAATGCGATCTCATTCACACTTTACTTAAATGTAATGAATATTTATGGTCTCATTTGTGCCTTCGAGTGTAGTTGAAACTTTCTCTTGTCGATGCTAATGAAGAGTGGGTTAAAGCGGTCAAGATGGCCAGATAAGTGGACAAGAACAGACAGGATCTCTTCTTTAAGTCATTGGAATGATCTCCGTGACGGGCCCCCACTCCATCTGATTATTCATTTGTAACAGACAAGTTATAAGTATTTAATAGATCTGGTTAGTCTAATTCCTTAAAAAAGGACGAAAATTCCTGTCCAAATGGTAATGGTATTGTGGTGATGCAACAAGTCAACCAAAAACTCCTGAATTGTGAAGATTCAAGATGGCGACCACATGTGCAGACAATGGAATCACACGGATCTAAAAAATGGCCAGGAACCAATAAAACAACAATCCGAGATCACGAAGGGATTAAACAACCCTGATGCGAGCACTGATTGATTGACGTCGTAATTATTAAAAAGCTTGCTTGTTTTATTTGCATATTTGTTAAAAGTAAAAAGCTTCGAGCTCTGATTGTTAGTTGTAACAATAGTAGCCATTTGTTTGCATAATACATGTATAGAAAGAATTATTTTATATTGCGGGGGATAATTCGTGCCTGAATTAACCCCCTAACTTCAATAAATTGTACGTATATTTTGATAACCTTTTGTTCTATTTATTTATCTTATCAAACACTTATGCAAGCCCAATTCCTCAGCTTTTGGTTAAAACGTCTAGTTGATGTTTTGGTCTTGTGAACTTTAACCCCCTGACGTAGTATTTCTCTCGAAATACTTACCCCAGGTTGACATTGTCACACGCTTAAAATTTGCCAAGAACCATGTAGACACGCCAGAAAGTTTTTGGTAAAAAATCATATGGTCAGATGAATTCAAGTTTAACCTGTGTTCGCTGGATGGGGCGCACAAAGTCTGGAGGAAACTCACAGAAAAGTTTAAGTTGTCATGCTAGCGTGGCACTGTCAAGCATGGGGGTGGCAATATTATGATATGGGCATTAATGTGACTGGACAGTTAGCCTGTGTGCATTTTGAGAAAAAACCACTTGCCCTATGTTTGCAAATTAGGTACATTTGCAGTAACAGGACTAAAAATTTTGACTTAACTTTTGTTTTTTAGCTGCCTGGATCTGATCCCAATCGAAGATGGTTGGAATTTTTCAAAGCTGAGATCGTGGAAATAAAACCTGGTTTGTGACATTAATTCGCTTAAGCGACAGTGTGCCCGCTAGCGAGATGCTGTGGAAACTGTCGTTTATATTACAATACTTATTTTATACATCCAGGTTTTCTAAATTAAGTTTGAGTAATAACAAGGTGATTTATTTTACTTTAATCTAAATATTTTTAACACGCTATGGTACATCATTGAATGTTACAAACCAATTGAAATCTAACTAAGCTAAGAAATTTGGCAAATAGAAGTACTTACAGCTTACGGTTAGGCAAATCTTGCAGTTCGATAACTGACTTTTGCACGAAACATATTTTTTATTGTTGAATTCTGTTGAAACGGTTTTCTTGAGTCCACGTGGTCGAAATCGCAACAATTACGTTCTGCTCCATTGTCGTTGGCAGATTTGGCCAATGACGGGAAGTGGCCGAATTTGTAAGTTTGTGTCATCTACTGCTGTTGTATCGTGTGCACTTTTGATCTGGCATTTTGTGGTGTACGCATACAATTTGTAACAATCATGTGCATTGCTGCATTGTTGCTATGCCACAAAATTCTGAAACAAAAAATAATGAAAACAAATGTTAATTTTTTGTTTTGGGCACAGTTTACTTACCGTAGTAGAGTGCTTGCAATTGTGTACCTTAATTCTTGCATCTATGTATATAAATCCACGAGCAAAGTTCCCTGAACTGACTTTTCACAAATACAATTCTTCTTGTTGGATTTCTGGTTTGTTGCGGAAACCACGTAAATTCCTGTGTTGGGTCGCTTTGGTAAGGCGGCTTCACTGCTGGTCACGTTCCCAGGTGCAAAAAACCTTGATATCTGCCATGACCAAGATGCATTGAGAGAAATATAACACCCCTGGCAAAAAGTATCAATTAAATTTTTGCCAGGCACGTATACTTTCACTTTAAGTTACTATAACTTTGCATGTAGTGCAGTTATGTCAAAAATGAGAACAATTTTGGAAAATCCAATGAAAAACGAATAAAAGCAAGTCACAAACTAAAATGAAATTTAATTTCTTAAATTAGAAAATTTTGATTTACAAAAATCATGTGTTGGAAAAAAGTATGCTATAGCTCGTTGCCTTATGACTTATTTTATGACTTGCTTTATGACTTGTTTTTATTCATTTTTCATTGTATTTTCCAAATTTATTCTCATTTTTGACGTGACTGCACTACGTGTAAAGTTATAGTTACTTAAAGTAAAAGTATAAGTGCCTGGTAAAAAGTATTTGATACTTTTTGGCAGGGGTGGTAGGTGTTAAAAGGTGTAAGCTTACACTTTTAAAGGTGTGAAACACTAGTCTTTATTCAGACATCTTTATGGTGTTAGATTACTACATCGTTGAGGTTTAATATTACAATCCACCTTAAGTGTAAATTTACTTCTTGATGGCATTTTGAAGAAAAAAAAGTGTAAACATGTTCCAATATGTGGTAGTATGACTGCACCTTAGACTACGCCTGTAGAACAGAACGGGTGTGAATGTACCCCATTGTAGAATAATTTTCAGATTCTGTTTTGTACCAAATTGTATTGCATTATCTATGGTAGTACGCATCGCTTGCCACGTGTTAAGCACATTAGATATATTGTTTGTTGGCCTTTATTTTTATTTATCATACTTTTGGTTAATTCTACACTGATCCACAGACGCTTGCAAAATCAAACGGAATTTAAAAATGGCAATTTATAACATTGGTTTTGTGTGATAAAAAAAAATCAGAGTTTAGCTCAATGCTGATTTCCGGTTTTTTTTTCTTCTTCTTCTAAATTGTGTTTTCATCTTCCGTATCGAGTAGCTATGTCTGGTGTCGCAGCTTGCTTACATCGTATCTCAAACGTAAACAACTCGAATGGGCGTTGGCAGTTTTGCTAGGGTGGAGCCGATTACTCGCGAACTTGACTTCGCCACGAGCAACCAAACGAACAAATGGGGGAGGTCATTCATTCATTCATTACACGCACTATTCGTTTATCTGCTGCACATTATGTATTTTTTTTTTTTTTTTTTTTTAATTTTTTTTTCTTCGTTTATTTCATTTTTAAAAAAAAAGAAATGTTATCGAACAAAGTAACATAAAATAAAAACCAGAAAAAATTTTTTTTTACAAAGTCGTCGAAAAGAAATAGAAGCAAAATGTTTATGTATATTGGTAAATCCTCAGTTTTGCAATTGATGAACGATGCAGCGCCGTCACGCTCGTGCTGCTTTTTCTTCTCTCCTCTCGTCTCCTCCGTTGCCGACTGCGCGTGCGCTTCATCGTTCGCAGAGAGGGGTCGTTGACTCCAGCTGGCGCCTAAATCCTCACGCTGATTCCAATTCATTCCCATTTTCGCTTTATTGCCCACCAATGACATCATAGTGGTCACTAACACTCGTTATGAATGGCGCTATCCAATCTAAAAATACCACGTGTTTGGAACATCGAATTTCACTTACCTCGGCGCTTGAAATTGCCAAAGTGATTTTTGTAAGTATTGGAAATATTTTGAGATAAATGATGGTTCAATTTAAATTGACATATGGTGCTCAACGAGTGGTCGTTTTGATCAGCAAATTCCACGGGAGCTTAGTTGAGCAGAAAGGACGTGTATTGATTGTTTTGTGCGTGTGCACGGTGAGGAAACAATTTCTAGGAAATGGTCTGGCTGACAGAATTTACAGCTTGGAGTAAAGTTGCAATTTCTTCTTAAGCTTATGGATATGAATGTGATAAACGAATGGAACTTGCCGTTTGGGAATTACCTACGTAGCTTTGCATGCCTTGTCACGATTTGGGCGGATGAGTTGAATTTCCAAGTTAACCAGTAGGGAAATCTACTTTTTTTTTACTTTTTTTATTATTATTATTATTTTCACTTCTGTTGAAAATGAAATATTTTGTACAGTATCTCGTATTTTGTATTTTTTTTTTTGTACTTTGTTTCAAAAGAATAATGGTCAACTCGGCGTTTGCATTTTTCTACAAAATGATGAACGGATAATTTTAAAGATTTATTAAAGTTTACTTTTCAATTTGCACGGATTTGGAGAATTTTTAAGATTCCAATAAATTTTCACTCGTTTACGAGTATCCCTGACCGTACAAGGTTTATATTGAAATTGTACCGAAATTGACCGTTCGATTTGGGAACCCGAAATACGTTGGTTTACGGTATTATTCTGGAAAGTATACTATAGCGTAACCGTCGACTTTACGCAGTACTACCGTACAATTATCCAAAAAGCTAAGCGTGGCCGACTCGAGGGCCCGTTTTCGAGTCTGTCGCGAGTCGGCTGATGGATGTCGGCGTCGCTCTTTTGATCAGAGCCCGATTAATGAATGGCTGTTAGAAGAAGGTTGGCAAGTCACTGGCAAGTCACTGGTGGTTTTGGAACACGCGGAATGACACATTAGTCATAGGGTGGTGACGCTGCAAGAACGGAGATGTCATTAGGGATCTATTCTGTTATCGTACTATCCTGCAATTCACTTACCATAATTAAACTATAACTCCCAATAATAACAAGTGCAATGACGTCGTGGTCTCTTTTGATCTTTGGTCCACTCGTTGGAAGCAATGAAATACTTTTTAGTGGGTATAGATGGTAGCGCATTGATTCGATTGGAAAATCAAATCCAACTGGTCAGTAAAGTGCACAAAAGGGGTTAAATCCAGCACTTCGGGTAAGGTTCCTGAATTTATTAAAGCAGTTAGTGCTGCCGAGGTGAATAAAACTACCAATGTAGTTTTGTCTTCAGTCACTCCCACGTGGTTCAAAAAACATATTCCGAAACATATCTTTAGATGTATCACTTTTTTGCAGATTTTTATTATATTGTTTATGCATTTTTGGTCAAGGTTTGACGCATTGTGCATCTCTGGTATTGCGGTGTGGTTGCTGCGTTCTGTTTTTGGTTCTGCTTTGTGCAGGAAAAACCCAAGCTTTATACTAAAGGGTCGGGTGACCACTCTTTCTTTTCTCTATAGGGCAAATGCCTGTCCTTTTCCAGGGATCCAAATGGAGGTCACCGCTTGAGAATTTCTTTGCGCGACGACATTCCGTAGATTTTCTTGAGCTCGAATCTGTGCCCGGTGTTAGTGGTCACCGACTATACATCAAACTAGTGCTGAAAGTGTCAGATTTGTCTCACCCGAAGATTTGAGTACAAATCTGTTCTAACACCGGGCAAGATGGTCGGTTAAACGTCAGTCATCTAGAGGGGCATTTCAGACACATTTGATAATAAAATAAAATTCAACGGTGAAGGATTGATTAAGTTATAAATTATAAAGTGTTATTTGCTAATAAAATATCGATTTTAGCTACTGTTTGCTTAGTGCGGCATTGGTTGGTTGATGAGATTCGCGCTTTTCCTTTTCGGGCTATCAAAATAAAGTAAATAACTAAACCAAACAGAACTGCATTTTTATTAAACAATTCGTATCTTATCCATCTCCTGCGAGGAAGGCATTTGATACGACATATTTGGGAGGAAAGTTATGTTGGATGAGATTAATGTTCCTTGCCTCGTTGCCAGGGGCAGCAAGTTGAGCGTGGGCAATGAGATTGAATTTTCACCGAAGCAGTGCTACGCAGTATCCAATAAAACTACTGAGCTTGCAATCACCCGATCAAAGTGTTGTATCATCATTCGACTCCGTTGTTTAGATTACCCGACCCAATAGTATGTAATTATAACGTACGCACGATGTATTGGAATTATAAATACTCAAGTCGGTTCGTTTTATCGAATGACGTCTTATCGAATGCGTTTTATCGAGTGATGTTTTACCGAGTGATGTTTTATCGAATTTGTATGGGATAAAACAACCCAAAAGAAGAAGAAAAAAAGGTTAAAAAATGCGTAAATTGTGCTCGCGACGTAATTTGCCTCCAAAACTACTTGGAAGAAACTAGAGAGTGCGACGAACTACCGAACATCGTCATCTACAACGACAACCGAGGGGCACAACGATTCGCCGCAAATTTAATCAATCACTAGTGGACAAAACATATCGACACGATGTACGACTTCATTCGCGAAGCCCGAGAAAAAGGAGGTGATACCCGCCGATGTGCCCACCAAGAGGCAGTTTGCTTTAAGGCACGAAAAATTCATGAGATGGGTTTTATTAGAGTTTATTGTCGTGTGTCCTAGCAGTACGGTTGATCGGCTGGAGACAATGTAAAGAATAATCGAACCAGTTCTCACCAGATGGCGACAGTGTCTAATGACATACGCAGGAATGACCAACAGGGACAATAGGAGTTAAACAGGCAATAACCTAAACCTAAACCTAACCTAACCTAACCTATCCTAACCAATGAATTTATTTTTAACAAATTCTGAAAGTAAATAATATAATAACCCTAAACTCGTGAATTAAAAAAGTGAATTCTTATATTTATGGCATTAATATAATAATTACAAAACCCTACAATACCAGTTGCCTAAAATGCAAAACGTCGTGAGAGTATGACGTCACCTGTTCACAAATTTAGCTGATCCTAGACTCAGTTTTGGGTTTAAGCTGGATCTTGGATTACGTACGTTGAAGAACAAAGAAAAATTTAAAACCGGCAGCAAATTAGAACAGTTGACACGGGATAGGAAAGCTGGGACCATGATGCATTGTACTGTCAACAGTAAAAATTGGATCAATGATTTCAATATCGTAAATGCAACAACTTTATTTTTTTTAATAAATTATTTCAGGTTTTTATGTTGTTTTCTTCGAAAATTGCTAAAAACACATCTCGGTGCATTTGACCTTAAAGGTCTTGACCTCGAGTGTGGATGTTCTAAGTCCACCGGATCACAGTAGGGCTTGGGCAATTTCATTTAACTTGTGTTCTAGCCTTAGTTTGTTTAGATGTTGTTTGAAGGTGGTTTGATTACAAACTATAAAGTGTTTGATAAAACTTAGCTAATTAAAAGTTAACTGTTTACTCGTTGTTTGAAGGCGGTTTGTTTAAAAACTGTAAAGCGTTTGATAAAACTTAGCTAATTAAAAATTAATTGTTAACTCCAAAACTTATCTAAAGCTTATTTCATGACCCGTTTGTTGTGTGGGACCCCTCACCCACGTGCTTCTGAGGCGGTGTATTGAATTTGCAATCACCCAATAAAAGCGTTGGATCATCATTCGACACCATTGGTTGGTCGACCCAACCCCAACGTGTGTTGGAGGTGTAAATACCCCCACATTCTGGGATAAACATTATCTTTTAGATTAGAAGATTACAAACATTATGTTTCACATGCGATCACATATTTCTTTGATGTAACAAAAACAGGCAAGTTGTGTTCAATTTCATAGATTGAAACAATGCCTTCATTCTTCATTAAGGCTATATCGCTGTAACAGCACGCACATCTCAGACAATGAGAGAGTGACATCAAACCTACGACAATGATGAGTGGTGTTGTCAAACGATCAAAACAATAAACCGAATAAATACAAAAAATGTACTATTGCTTATAAAAATGATTTATTTTTTCAAAGAAGAGTTATGTTTGATGAGGTTAATGACTCATGTCACGTTGCCAGGGTAACAAGTTGGGCGTTGGCATTGAGATTGAATTTGCACTGGTGCCTGATGCTTTGTTTAGTTTTCCTACTTTTTTTTTGTTTTTTTTTGTTTACTCGCCATGTTTAATTTCTCTTAATATGGTAGAATATTTCAAACATTTGCAAATGGTACTACATTTTGTAAAACGTATTACAAAATGCATTCCACATTATATTATTATTTGCGAGATGCTATTGCATTGTCAAAATACTGTACATTTTATAAACTGTGTTATGAAATGCATTATTCAATGCATAAATATAAATAATGTAATAAAAATCTGTGAAAAATGATACATTTTTCAACGCATTAATTTGGCAAATCTAAAAATATGTTGCAGAATATATTTTTGAACTGTATGGGATGTCACTTGAGCTTCAATATTTTAGCATTTTTATGTTTTGTTTACTTGTAGTACTGTTGCATAAACCACATGATAGATAAGAATGTTCATAAAATTGTAAAAAAAAAAAAAAATGTTGTCAAGCATTGACATCACTGGGTATCACATTACCTTTTCCCTATCACGTGTGGATATATAGATTTCTTTAAACTTTTTTTTTTTGCTGATAACAATGCGCCGTAACTGATAAAATATGTTTATCAAATTTTTTATATTTATTTATAGGTTGTTGGTATCCTAAGATCTCTTCGTTGCACTAAGGTAAGATTTGTTTCTGTTAGATCAAAACAAAACTTTTATTTTATATCAACTCCAGCTATTTTTATTTTATTGCTCACAAGACAATAACACTGCACTCTCTTAATTAATGAACAAGCTTCGGGTCAAAAGCTCTTTACTTCGTACATCCACAATTAAAAGAGATAGACTAATCTCTTAATCTTAGGGCTAATCAGTTGACAGAAGTCTAAGGTTGGATTGACTAATGGACTGTGACGTGGTTTAAGATGCAGTAATAAGGCGCAGAAAATTATTATTTATTCCACTGTCAAATTTTGAAGCAATTAGCTATAATTATTTATGTTTTAGGAAAACAAACCTGCCAACATGAGTGCTGAATTAGGACGAGTCAATGGCAAAATATCCACATTGTGATCTACAGTACTATTATAGTCAGTTATCTGGGATTTCGTGTTGTGTAGTTGTTATAGTGAGAACAGATTGATATAGTATTGTGTATATACGTCATATATCTGACATCTGACATCGAATTATCGTCTCTCATACGTACCCGGATGTTTGTGTGTAGTTTTCAATTACGTCCTTATGTTTTTCGATTGCTGGATCAATTATGTCTGCTGTTGTTTATTGGTTTTTGAGGCAACACGATTGGTCTATTTTAGACAGTTTCTTACGGTTAGATGCTCAGAGAACCTATTGTGTAGTGGATTGTCACGATGTACCGCACCTGATGGGGCCAGGTGATGATGACATCACGACATCCGTATTATACGCCCGAGGTACAAATTAAGTGCATTTATCTCACAACTCCTGGACAAAAGTTCTGCAACGAGTAATTTTTTTAACCCATGGTTCCACTTTTCTGGCAACAAAACAGTGTGCAATAGAAACTGCTGACTAACAAAATATACAAGTTTCATCTGTTGCTGTTACTACTGAAAATTAATTAAACTGCAGGGACAAAAATCTGATTTTGATCTTATATTTATTTTTAATTATCTTAGTATAATTACATTTATTGTGCGTAAGTTAACAACAAATTCTCTTTCCATTTTCTGGTTGGTTAACAACCTTGCCCTTACAACATATTTGGAATTTTGCATTATAACTGTCAGATCTACAACAACGCTGTTTCTTTTCCAATGGAAACACTTGAACTTCAGGTGGCGAAACGAATGTGTCGACGCAGCAAATGTGCGTATGTGAGTTGAATACAACTTGATCGGCGCAGCAACGCTGAGTCACATTTGCATCGAACGCTTCAGATCCGCAACATCGTGCCGCTTTCATGTGACTGATTTGGTTCATTTTCCTGTTGTGCGCAGGTCCACAGCACAAACCCGAGTGTTTTTTCTCGTAAGCTTTGGTGCCGCAACATACATCGGCTTCCGGAGTGGTTTTATCAGCAATCGCTGCAATTGGTTTTGCTTTGCAACATACTTGGGTTTCCGAATTGAACAGCCGATTACCGCAACATTTCTGTTGTTTGCTTTGAATGCGGACGGCTTTATTGTTACAACATACTTCCGTATCTGTGTTGTAAGTTGAGTTTCCGCAGCAGTAATGACCCAGTTGTACTTCAATTGGAACGCCTCGACAACACAGATGTTTGGTGATGTCAATGAGTTCGGCCGCGCAACATCTTTCAAATGCCGGTTTTCTCACTACGTGTATTACTCCCATGCAGCAACGTTGTGTTTTTAGATCGTATAGATTATCTGAAGTTTGATAGAAATGTTCGTTTTATTAGTTTTTTGAAGTTTCTTTCAAAAATTAGGCCCTTTGTTATGTGGGATGAGAAAGTTCATTTTTGTCGTAAAAATAAATGAAAACCAATTTCGTCATCATTTATTTTGACCACGTTATATAAAACGTCATGTCAAACGTCATAAAAAACGTTTGGATGACGTTTTTTATTCGCAGATGATGCAAATCCGCAGATCCGTTTGAGTGCGGATCCGATTGTCCAATGTCCACCCGATACGAAATCGGGTGGCCCTTCGGATCTCTTTTGCCGGATTCGACCCGATTCTGGCTGGATCCGATCCGCGGATCTGCGAATCGAATCTGCTTGCAAGCTTATAATTCATGAATGAATAAATTACTCATTTAAGTGAGAAAAAAAAATATTGGAATAAAAATGTGAAATTTTATATTGACTGAAGGCACTATATAATGTAGTCGGAAATAGCAAATGTAAATCGCAAGAAATCTATATAGTATGATGTACTAGGAGTGAAATTGTAAAGTATTTTGTACACAGGATGACCAGATTTTAGAAATAAAAATCCGGGACACTCATTAGCCATGCAAAATTGCCCAAAAAATGAGCTATACGACAACCTGTGAAACGCGCTGCATATTTATACACATATTTGTACATAACTGCTTATCTAAATATGTCCTGTTTTTTCACGATTATGAGCAAAGAAAATGTGCTCCGAGAGACGAAAAATCAGTGGGGAAATCGCTAACAAAAGACAATTATTTGATTATGAAATTCAATAATTCGATTACATCAAATTTTTCTCTTTTGTTTGCAATTTCCTGATCAATTTGTTTTTACGTTTAGGTTTATTTTAAAAAACAATTTTCAAATTTTTTTTTTAACTAAACACTTTTTTCAAAAAACCGGGAGATTTTAGCATCCCGGGGAGATTTTTCGGTGCACTGAGACAAATTGTTCAATACCGGGACTGTGCTGGTGAAACTGGGATGTCTGGCCACCCTGTTTGTACATTCACAAAACTTGTAAATTTATTATTATTTTTTTACAGTAACTTGATAGGAATCTTAAAGAAGTACTTACTGCTACTTTGGGCTTCAGGTGTTGCCTCAGAAATATTTTTCTGAGGTGAAACAATGTACCAATTTATTGCTAAAACAATTATACTAATTAAATGTATTCTTAACATCATTTTGTAGACGTTTTAGTAACTATGTATCTAGATCTAATCCTGTGTTAGATACAGAAAGCAGTATATATTCATTGTCCATGAATAGTGTACGTCTAACATCCGGTAGAATATAAACACGGGTATCCTGTTTGAATTTATTCAGCATTCTTTTTCTTCTTTTAGATGCCTTTGGGATGAATGGCACTGATTTAATTCATTTGATATCGCAACAGGCGCCAGCATACATATACAAATTACTTTTAATTTAAATTTGAAAATCTAAGTTTGGGTTTATATTTTAAAATTAAATTAAATTACTTCAAAATTAAATTAAATTACTTCAAAAGTAAATTGAATTACTTCAAAATTAAATTAAATTACTTCAAAATTAGATTAAATTATTTCAAAATTAAATTAAATTACTTGCGTGAATAACGCATGGCGCGGTAGAAATCAACCAAGTTCTCGCTGGCCACGTGGTCCACGGCGACGTGAGCAGTGGTCAGGAAATATTAGGAAGGAGTTGAGGAGCTTCTTACAACAGGAGACCACACTGAGGTGCACAGGCCCCTAGACACGACCATTTACAATAAAGCAAACTTCATTTAAATAGTGCGTCTTTGAGTGTTCTTTGTTATTAAAGTGTGTGTTGTGTTTAGCACCACGTGGCCGTTCCCTTGACCACGTGTTGACTGTAGCCAAACACTCACAAATTTGCATACCTTAAAGCTCCGAATAAACGCCAGGACATTTGGTATATTTTGAGACCCAACCCACCAGGTGTCTAATTGAATCTAGGCGGTAATTTGAGTTGGACCATTATACAGTCAGTGATTTTTTTTTCAGTTTCTAACTTTTACTCACCTTTGTACATCGACCATACTGTGAGACGTTACAGTATTGTCTAACATAATGCATTACAAAATACATTGAAATATAATTGCAAAGTATTTTTGAACCATACAGGTATATTGAAAATATATATTTGAACTAGACCATCTTTAATTTTGATATAAATTTGAAGGTACAATATTTCTGATCAAGCACATATGCTTTTAGTGCTGATTGTTTGAAATAAAATTAATTTATTTTATATTTTTTGCTAATAGTTTAAGGAGAAGTGGGCCAATGTCCACCACTGTCAAACATCAACTTTGAGATGTAAAAGGGTCTTACATAAGATTTTGTGTTTTTTTTTTTGTCTGATAATTAAGATTTTCTTGCTTTTAATAAGAGGTGTGTTATTACTTTTAATATTGCTACTGAAAAGTTTTAGCCATTAAAACTACCATAAATTTATAAAAATCAAAACAACATATAATGCTCTGCAACATCAGATATTTACGTTGTGAGCTTATTTTCAATTTTGAGTTTAAAGGAGACTGCAACAAAATGTAGTAAGTTATTGTATAATTGAAAAAACTTACTACAAAATATTTTAAGGTTTGACAAAAATCATTAGCTAACAAAACAATGAACCCTCTAGCTAATTCTGTATTATTTGATTGGCTTATAACGGTAAACTTGTGAAGAAATAATGGTGTCGTATACATGAATAGGTGCGACTACCGAATTGCGCCTATTCGTTATTGCATCAGTGACGCAGATATGAATAAGCGCGATTTATATGTGTGACGATCTCGTTTCGTCAAAGGACGTAAAAGTTGCCACCAGAGCGTGCTTTTGGCGTAAAAGGCGCTTGATTCAAGTTTCATTCGAAACTTGTACGTCGAATAGATTTCTGGGTACTTTTCATCAAAAGTAAAGCAAGGTTTACCATTCGGTAAACATCAATAAACAAATCTATAAAGACTGAGTAAATAATAAATACCTTTGTATTTATTTAGCACAAAAAGATATAAGTTGTATATAAATATGTACGCGGTAAATCAGTAAAGTTAATTAATTCTTTATTGAATTAGTTTAGAACTCCAAGACTAATAAATAAACACTGCTGTATTTATTTATCTACCAAAGATAAAAAGCGCGCATATACTTATGCGCGAACAATTAATCAATTACGAAATATGACGTCATCAAAAGGGGGACTTATGATGTCACATGACCCCTGTTAATCCCCCCCTACTCCCGATTTGAGAGTATCCCTAATCCCCCCTCAATTATTGGAGGAATTCCCCCTTGGGATTCCCATGATTGGGAGATTGCATAATCTCCAACTCCTATACTAACTAGTATAAAAGGGCGATTTCATCCGAAATCAGATGCTTG
>JAQFXT010001552.1:0-16838 GCA_034683725.1 Strigamia crassipes | reverse complement strand
TAAAACGAGTTAAAAATTGTTTGAAATTTGATAAAACGAGTTAAAAATTGTTTGAAATTTGATAAAACGAGTTAAAAATTGTTTGAAATTTGATAAAACGAGTTAAAAGTTGTTTGAAATTTGATAAAACGAGCATAAAATTGTTTGAAATTTGGTTAAACGAGTTTAAAATGTGATAAAACAAGTTTAAAATGTGATAAAACGAGTTTAAGATGTGATAAAACGAGTTTAAAATGTGATAAAACGAGTTTAAAATGAGATAAAACGAGTTTGAAATGTGCTAAAACTAGTTTGAAATTGTTTGAAATTGTTTTAAATATTATAAAATGAGCTTAAAATTGCTTGAAACGTGATAATTTTAATAAAACATGTTAAAACGAGTTTTAAAAACTGCAAAAATATGACAATTCGGATTAAACACGTTAAAACTCGTTTTAAAAAGTGACAAAACACGATAATCTCGATAAAACATGTTAAAATTCGTTTTAAAAAGTAATAAACGACGATAATTTCGATAAAACATCTTAAAACTCATTTTTAAAAAGTGATAAAACACGATAATCCCGATAAAACATGTTAAAACTCGTTTTAAAAATCGATAAAACACGATCAAGCCCCTCCAAAACACGCCCATTAAATTAAACACTATCTTGTTAATTTAATCTCGTCTTTAACTTAACCCTTTAGGATCGTTGACTCGAGCCTTGATTTGTACTTATCAGCAAAATGAAAGCGAAACTCAAACAATTGGACTGCAGTCAAGGATAAAATGGCGACCAACGCACCATTGTGCATTGCAGCCAATAGGGTCTATGATCTGAAGGCGAGGTTGGGAGAGGCTTATCTGCTCACCCAGCTGAACACAACGAGAGAGAGAAGGAAAGAGAGAGAGAGAGAGAGAGAAGAGAAGAGAAGAGAGAGAGAGAGGCGAAGAAAGAGGCGAAAGATTGTGCTTCCCCTAACACACAAAACTCTACGGGCACTCGAGATTGCTTCGTGTTTATTTACCCAATCGGCCGATAGCAAACGGACCAAACTGTCAAAACATGAGTTAGGACCACGAGTTCAGCCCTTAAAGACGCACTTGTTGGATCAAACAATCGACATAAATCGCTTTTGTTTACATGCGCGCGTGTTTTGCTGGAAAAGACGTTGCCTGGCAACGCCGGGAAGATGTCCGCGTAACCGTGGCAACCGGGGGCTGTTAATAACGCGTTTGGTGAGGAATTGTGGCATTGCGAGTGGTCGGCAACGGCCACCATGTTTGCCGGTCTGGGTGGTGTCATCTATCATGTGTCACGTCAACGCGCGCGTCGCTCGGCTGACCACTACCGCGGGGAGAGTGTCACGTGCGCTAATTTTTCAGCCCGGCACGCGCATGGCGAGCGTCGACTCATGTCGACTCGCCGACAAAGTCGATGCGGTTTATGGGGGCCGCGACGAGCGCTAATGCATTTTTGTGATGCAGGAAAGCCGATCCCGCGTCTAGAAACGCGGGCAAGGATAACGCGATATTAAGTTGCACCCAACCCCCCGGTCCGCGACCCCCGCACGCAACAAACCGAGCTGCCACGTCACGTCACGTCACGTTTTCCTCCTTTCTAATTACCCGTGATTGATTTGCCGCGCGTTTGACACTCGGCCAAGACGCGGTCTAAGACGCGGAGGAAAAAAAAAATGTCCGAGTTTCGTTTTGACGGGGGTTGTTGACAAAACTCGTTTCGCGTCACTCGGAGGCGTAAGACGGCGTGGAGTTGACAGCAAAGGGTTGGGTTTCACGGCTCCAGGTTCGGCTTATCATCCGAGGAAAGATTGTGTCGAAACGTGTTTTGTTGCGCCAAGTGGATTGTTGAGTGTTTTCTGACGGTGGATCAATTTTCTTTCCATTTTCCATTTTTTTGCTTCGGAAAGTGAAATGAGGAAACGAACAGGGGGGAGTAAGGGGATCGTGTTTGTGTTTGTGCGAGAAATGTTGGCGGTGCAGCCAAGGCTGAATTTGAAATTGTAATTAGGTGAGTAATTAGTGCGATATTAAAACGCAGTCGGGTCTGCGTGCCGGGTTCGTTTCAGAACATTGTCTTTGACACCTGGGAAAGTGCACAAAAGATGGCGGCGATTTTTTTTTTTTTTTTTTTTTTTTATTTGTTTCCGGCGAGTGGCCGGTGAATGAATAAATAAGTGGAATTGCAGGAGGTTTTTGGTGTTTGCGACAAACGAGTCGCTTTTGCAGTTCCTGTGCATGATGAGCAGGCACATGGGCCCCAATGGACCGGCGAGGAAAATCCTTTCAGAGACTTCCTTAGGGGGACCCCTGCAACCAAGTTTAAGTGCATGTCGACCGAATGAGTAGTGCAGTCGACCCATCAATCTCGTCAACGACTTCTCGTTGCCAACCAGTTTCGACTCCATTACCCGAAATGAGTTTTATTTCCATTTTCCAGTCTTGATGGCACAGCCCGGACAAAACGGATTAATTTAACGACGAATATCGAAGCGAAAAGACAATTTTTGGTCTTGCGGCCAAAATTATTGGAAGTTTTGATCTTGGGAAGAAAACCGCAAACATCAACGAAGAGATTCAGACCCGGATCACGCGCGAATCAGGATTTAGTAATTAAAAGATGGGCAGGGAAGCTCAAGCTGCACATCGTTAAACTACCGCCTATATAACATTATTGTGTTGTATTCGAGTTTGTTCAAAAACTGGATTTTTCAAAAGTTTTGAAATTTTTTCAACACAACTTCCAATACAACACGAATCAGGATTCGGTAATTAAAAGATGGGCAGGAAAGCCCAAGCTACGCACCGTTAAACTAGTAGGGCAGTCAGTACAGATAAGCTTTGGGTCGATCTAACTGTGGATGACCTTGAGAAAGATTTGGGGAATTGGTCAGGCTTTCATTATTAATATTTAATATTAATAATTTTAGTCCTGGAAGTTGGCCTTATCGATATTGGGTTTGGTGATTACGTTAAATCCGATAATGCAATTGTTTCTCGTGTCAGTTTAGCCATTCTTTTGTGTTAAACTATTAGGAAAGGCGCAAAGAAATATTGACAGAAGCGAGAATTGCATTATGGGATTAGTGCGTTAATGGAGCGAGTGTGATGACATATTGGATTATAGAAAATAAGCTTGTTCATAAAAAGATATTAGGCTTTTTAACACCCATGCTTCCATTAGTGCTCAAATTCAACATGATTTATAGACTAAATTATGGCTGCAGCAGCAACTTGAATGGAGTTTGAGAGTTCTAGGAGTTTGAAAAATGATGCCAATGTTCGAATAACACGATACTACTCGTTCGCGCTCGGTATCTTGATGCTAAATTAAAGCTGTACAGTCCAGTCTGCACATCTTCTCGTTATATGAGTATTAGGCTTAGTTTTTTTTTAAATAAATAGTAATACAACAGAAGATTGATTATCCGAAGAGTGGAAGGTGTAAGTTTGGGAATCAAGTCAATGCATTTCTGTTAGCTTGGAATTTAGGAAAGAAGATTGAATAAACAATATACGTACAATTTGGTTACAAAGAAAAAGAATTAACAATAGAAACAAGTGTAATTAGTTATACAGAGCCCGACATTGGGTACCCATACCCATGCCCATGGGTAATATGTGGGCATTGGTATTTAATTGGATTTTGTGGATGGGCGTGGGTGGGTAAAACACTTTCCCTAAACCGCCGAAATAGCGAAAATCTAAAAACCGTCAGAATGACAAAGTAAAAAGAACAAGGCCGGCTTCTGTGTCCTGATGTGGTGGAAGCTATGTGGCGCTACACTGTTCCCGGTTTCATCTGATTTAAAACGTGTGTGGGAATTTGGGTATGGGTGGTCTGGCGACAGAACTTCTGGGTCATGGGTGGACGAGGGTGGACAGACACTAGCGTTCGTCAGCGGTGGGTACTTATAGGAACCCACCGCATTGGTATTGTCGGGCTCTATTAGTTAACCACTGAAGATGTCCGGCAATGATCGAAAGGCCTTTGGAGGAAAACGTGGCGTACTTTAATTGTCATTTAAAAAACAAATATTGTAATCAAATTAGAAGTCGTACGCATTAGAAACGCAAGTTTTATCAAGTGTATACGCATATTCGTTATTACGCACCAACACATTTTGTTTAGTCGAAACTTCTGAAAATTTATTGTCAACGATTTGTTCGAAACTCCTCTATTTGGTCCGAACATGGTGTTCGTTCTGATGGGTCAAAAAGACTCTGAGTGGACATTAAACTTGTGGGTGTGTTGATGTTTGACTAAAGGCTTTAGTGGTTTTGTTCCATTCTAAGTCTATTGCAGATTCAGTTAGATGTTGGGGGACATGGGGGTCGAGCGGTGGAACGAGAGGTTTATTGTATTCAAGTCGAAACTGGCTTTTTTTTGTCGAATGGGTTGGAGTCTGCTTCCCCCATGATAACTGGTCATGGTTGTGTTTTTATTTCTCTTTTTACGACTGGGGGCTCAGGTGGCACCACCTGATCATAAGGATAGGTGCATGTTGGGACTGCAGGTGAGGTGAAGCAACCACCATTTTACAGATTTGAAACTCTCTGGTATAAAAGGTGTGGTGAGACTTTGCTTTTGACTTTAAACCCAACTGCACTCCAAACTTTTTACACACTTAGCGTGCAACTGCAAGCGTTCTGGGAACTCAACACCTGATTCTTATACCACTGCAATAATTCTTTGTTTCCATCCCTCCTCCTCCATCTCCACACATTCTTCTATTTCTCTAGCTCTACGAAAGAGTAAAAAATGCATGATTAAAGTCGTTTTGGTTCTGTCTAATTCTTTTCAGGAACTGCATCAATTCTTAAGAATCAACGTTTACGAGAATATCTCGCGCAACAGATTATAATTTATTTATTAGAATAAATTATTTCCAAGTTTAAACTGCGCGTGTGTAAAGGTTAAAATTAAGGATGGGACGGATCCTAAATTTTTTCGACTCCGAATACGAATTCTAAAAGATTCTCGACTCGCCCGAATTTCGAATCTTTGGAATCCTTCATATAAGAATAATAAGATAAAAGGAAGAGAATTAAAATAAAGTGGTAATAGGTTGTACCTTTATGAGTAGCTACATTCCAAAACGCCGTGTTAGTTGTTTTAGGCGTTTCTTGTTCGTTTTGTTTTGACCTCGTTTTGGGCTACTTGCGGAATGGCCAAACAAAAATATCGTTTTGACCTCGTTTTAGTTATTTTAATTTTCTAAAAATATTTATTAAAAATTGTTATTTGTTTCATTTGGCTGTTAAATGTCTAATCATGTAGTCAAAACCAAATTTCCACCTCACGGAAGAAGAAAGTAGTTGATTGTTTAGCAACAAACTACACTCGTGTCGTTTCTGTTAAAACGTGCTCGCATTCACATTAGCGTTTTAGCCGTGTTAGCACCACAGACACGGACTTTTGCCGGATGTGACGTCGTACCAATGAACACGACTCGACTAAAACGACTAAAACGCTACTTTTGGAATGTAGCTACTGAGTGATGTTGATTAATGTTGACAAATTATTTTCTTTCATATTCAAATTATTTAACTTACATATTTGGAGCAAAAAGATTAGGAATTCAAGCAATTTGAGGTTTTACCATTAGCTTCGATAATGTGCTCTGGTGCTTTGACGACCAATGAGAACGGCGTAACAAACCGGTCATTGTTTGTTCGACCAATCCCGAAGTGCGTAACCAATCTCATTTGCCTTTGGATTGGTGGCTGTAGGTGGCTGCATTCACCATTTCGATAATGCACGCTTGTCTTTTGCGCCATCTGTTGTGGGTTTTCACAACCAAATTACAAATGGCATTTTGATCCCATTTGAAATCTTCATGGTCGTTTCTCCGACTTTCTATCGGTAAATTCTTTCATAAAATAACACCTCGCGCCTGAGTAATTGTCAAAGATTAGGTAAGAACTCATCTTTTTGTCAGATAAGATTCGTGCGGACAAATTATTTGACAATTACTCGACGCACTTGGTATATTATTACTGAATGTTTTTGAGAGCATGGCAGTCTAATTATTAGAAAGTTTCGGAAGATTGTGCTAGATGACATACTTAAAACAGTATGGCACTCAGACTTTTGGATTCGAAAGATTCAAATTTTAAAAAAAAACTAAAAAGATTTGAGTTTTTAAATCTCTCGAATCCCTCAAAATTTGAGGATTCAAATCTTTCATTTTTAGTTAAAATCATGCGTTATAACCCAAGAAAAAATAGTCCTCCCCAGACTAGTGTAAATTTAAAAAGTATAGATTATTGCAAATGGCGCTTGATTTGATGATCTACCATCTCAACAGTTCTATAGGCGGTCCGCATTTTAGCACTGGATTAAAGGAGGATAAGAGAGCTATTGCCCTGTACCCCCTGATTTTAAAGGGTTTAGGTTAACGTGCAAACAGCATTTTTTAACATAGAAGTGCATTTTTTTGTCCAATAAATTTTTGTTTTTAAATTACTGTATTGGACAAAATGCATTTTTATCTATCTGAAAATGCATTTTTTCCACTTGAAAATGCAATCTTTTCACCTCGCAATGGATTTTTCTGTCCAAAAATGCATTTTTTTTTTTTGAAAACTGCAATTTTCTTTTTGTGCTAAAAAGAGCATTTTCTAAATATTTAATATTTCGATTCTTAGTAATTTAATACTTAGTCGTTTCTTTTGATTTTTTTTTATCTTCGAATAAATATTGTCAACAATAATGCAAATACAGTACCGAGCTGCATTTAAAAACGTCCCCTACTCTTGTTTATATCTTCTTTAAACAGTAAAAGTTGTTTAAAAGCTGTTAAACAACAATAAATTGCGAACCGCTACAAAAGCGTGTTGTTAAAATTGCAGATTGCGGGCGAACACGTTCCGTTGTCTAAAGTTGCGCGCATTTGTTAAAACGTTGGCCGTACATTCACTTTAGGCTTGTTTTGCGCCTATTGATTACGAGTCAAGAATAATGAATATTTACTCGTGGATGCACGTGACAAAGACATGACATGTGATGGCGGGTTTACATGGCACCTGTGGGAATTCGGGACGCAGTAGGGTGAAATTTAAATGGACCCTTTTCTCACTCTTTCATTCACATATCTCTCGTTTAATCCCAGCCTAAGTGACTGGCGCCACCCATTTGCCTCTCTGCGCAGTGGTTTCCATTAATTGCTATCTATCTGCTTGTCTTGTCATTCTCCAACCACCGCTTTGGATTTTTACCACTTTTAACAAGTCGCAACTGCAGTTGACTGACTGCACACAATTTACTAATGATTTCAGAGGGAAGAAACAATTTAAATTGTAAAGACTTTTATTTAACTTGACTAAATGTCTTTGAGGCAAAGTTGGATTTAAAGTTTGGGGGTTTTAGAAGTGAATTTACGGTTTGGGGGGGCCCAAAGTTGGATTTAAAGTTTGGGAGTCCCTGAAGTGAATTTGTGGTCTAGGGGCCCCAGAGGTAGATTTGTGGTTTGGGGGTCCCAGAGGCGAGAAGGTGGCCAATCGAAATAATCGCACACGAGATTTCGAAATTTTGTTGATGTTCTGAAGATTTCGGGATTTTAAAAGGATTTTTCAGGATTTCAGAAGGTTTTCTTAGGTTTTTAGAAGGATTTCTCAGGATTTCAGAAGGATTTTTCAGGATTTCTCAGGATTTCTGAAGGATTTCTCAAGATTTCAGAAGGATTTTTCAGGATTTTTCAGGATTTCTCAGGATTTCAGAAGGATTTCTCAGGATTTCAGAAGGATTTCTCAGGATTTCAGAAGGATTTCTCAGGATACAGTAGGATTTCTCAGGATTCAGTAGGATTTTTCAGGATTTCAGAAGGATTTCTTTAAAGATTTTGATCAATTTTATGGATCTCTAAGATTCTGCGGTTTTTATGGATTTCCTGAGATTTTGAAGATTTACTAAAGATTTTGGGGATTTAATTTGGATTTAAAAATGTTGGGGTTTTATGAAAATTTTAAAAAATATTTTGCTTGATTTTGTTCGATTTAAAAAAATATTTTGCTTGATTTTGTTCGATTTAAAAAAATATTTTGCTTGATTTTGTTCGATTTAAAAAAATATTTTGCTTGATTTTGTTCGATTTTGCTCGATTTTGCGACAATTTTGCGACAATTTTGCGACAATTTTCAAGACAATTTCCAAGACAAATTGTAAGATTTTATGGATTTCATGGATTTTGAAATTTAAAATCTTAGGCTGTACGAGATTTCCAACATTGACTACGGTTTGGGGGCCCCAGAGGTGAATTTATGCTCTAGGGGCCCTTTTTGCAACTTTTTTCAGGGCTCTAATTATTTTTTTGATTTTATTTTTAGATTTAATTTTTTGGAATTTAGGGGCTCCTGCGACATGTTTCCTGGCTTTTTCTATTAACTTTTTGCTGTGTGTGGTGCAGAGTGGTAACATTAAACTTTAGCATTAGTTTGAGGTTATTGGATTATCATTAGTTTGGATGAGTATATGGGGAAATTCGCAGTTTTCTCTTCTTTTTCAAGTAAAATTGAGGAGCTTTGGAATTAATCCCAGGCCAATTGCATGTAAATTAGAAAAATTCCAAGTTATGTTTCAGTTTTTAGTTTTCCTTTCTTCGCAATGTGAAATAAATGGAAAAATAAATTAAGTCTCCCAACCCCTTCTTTTTTCTACAAAAAAAAAGATTAATGGATAAATTAGTGTAAAAGGATTTCTGTTTTCTCATCTTGAGTTTTGAATTTTTCAAACTAATTGAATCAGTACTCCATTAAGACAATTAGGATTATAAATTAGCCGAGAGTGGTAATTAAACATTTTTTTAAATTCGTGATATTTGTTTACTGGTGATCAGTATCGGAGATTTGTAAATTTTGATGCCAAATTCAAATTAAATTCTTAACACAAGAAAACACAAAATTGTTTATTGCACACGAGTGATGAAAGTTTGTGAAAAGATTGTTTTCGTCGTAAAAAGCGTGACAACTAATGTTTTTTTTATAATGAAAATGTTTGATTTTACGATCAGAACGATCTTTTAAATATCTTTACGATCAAAACGATTGTTTTTGCGGTCAAAACGATTGTATTTTCTATGAAAATGATCGTTTTAACGATGAAATTGATTGTTTTGCGATCAAAACGATCGTTTTAACGATGAAATTGATTGTTTTGCGATTAAAACGATTGTTATAACGATGAAATTGATCGTTTGGCGATCAAATCGATCGTTTTGCGATCAAAACGATTGTTTTAACGATAAAATTGATTGTTTTGCGATCAAAACGATTGTTATAACGATGAAATTGATCGTCTTATGATTAAATCGATCGTTTGGCGATCAAAACGATCGTTTTAACGATAAAATTGATTGTTTTACGATCAAAACGATCGTTTTTACATTTTGACAATGAAAAGCATCGTTTTGCGATCAAAACGATCGTATGTTTGATGTAAACGATCGTATTTTTGATGAAAACGTTTGTTTTTTTCGCAAAACGATTCGTTTTTCGGTTTAAAAGCGGTATAACACACGTTTTGATGATGATAAAGTTAAAACGATCGTTTTCATCGCAAAAACAATCGTTTTTATCAAATTTGCGAACAGCTACTTTAAAATGTTACTAAAACGTGCGCATGCACTAACAAACTAAATATAACAACAATTAAGTGCGTTCATTCAAAAGTCAACTTTCTTCCTCATGCAAAAGTGAAGAAATTGTTTTTCACTCGCAATTAATTGACCAATTGACCATTAATTTGTTGCGGTGATTCTTCAGTTCGATTTTGGCATCACGATTGTTTTGGGGCATTGAGAATGGGCAGATTAATTCTTTTTTGTTGCGTTCCATCGGCTGGCCCTCGTTTTAACGAGCGCTGCAATGAATCTTAAGCGGCCACGGGTATTTACCCGCCCAATATTTATGAGTGGATGAGATTGCTGTCCATAAATAACGGTCCATCCACCTCCCGCCGGAAGGACATAAAGGGACCAATAGGAGGGCAGTAAAAATTGGTGCATCAAAGTGGGGATGTCGTGGATGATGGTTCGGGCCATTGCCACGTGATGGCGCACGCAGGGGTGGGAATGGCATGTTTTGCTTGAATTAACGGTTCGTTGTAGCGAAAGCAAAACGGAGTGGAGTGGTGGGATGAGTGGAAGAGGAGGAGGAGGAGGCGAAGGCGAAGGACGAACTGAGGAAGTTAGGCCTAATGGCACTAGGAAACACCCACACTGCCGCCATTAAACTTGGAACATTTGCTTCGAGGGTAAACTTTAAAAAGAGAGACACACACAGAGAGGAAGGAGGAGAAAAAGCGAGGGATAAGAGCATTTTATGGTTAAAAGGCTCAAGAAATTGGTTACGTCTTTGAACTCCAGGAATTAGGCTTATTGACTGACTTTTCTTAATGGAGGAAGGGAAATAAAAATGGGTGGATTGTTTTTTGTTTGCTCGCTTGCTTGCTCTCTTGTTTGTTTTGTTTCTGTGCAATGGAAGTTGGCTTTTGGATTTTTTATTTATTTTTTTTATTTTATTTATTTTTTTTTGGTTTTTAGGATTTATTATTAAATTGGATGCTTTTTTGTTTGTTGAAAAACGTTTTTGTTATTGGATCTGCAATTTTTGCCGTTGACATTTTCCAAAATGCAAAAAATGCTTCTTGTGGTGTTTTAAGATTTAACAATTCAAAATGGCAACTTGGAACACTGCTATTATATATATGTAACAAACACCAAGGCCAGTTACATCGACAATACGACATTCGTCAACCCAAAAGATTCAAAGAGAGAGGAAAAGAAGAATACGTATGTTTGTTGCGTAAGGCTATTTACGGAGTGTGACAAGATCGCAACTTTTATAATAAGTTTATTTAGAATATTTGTGGTGTATTTGCACCACAAGAAAAAAAGCCATCTTTAATGCATTGTTGGCCCTGATAATGCCGAAAAGGATGGGCTGCATCCTGGTGAGAATACAACCAACTAGGAATTACAGAGTTTCTATCCTTTCCCCTGTCAATGGTTGACAAGGAAATAAACAGACAGCTAAAATGGCTGGAGTCAAAGCAAAATCAGCTGTGTGGCTTTTAAAAATGTTGAGAATGCTATTGCACGGGTTCGCAAAATTCTTTGGGACTGGCCTGATAAGCACTCCATTGTTGCTATTAGTTGTTGGTGGAATCCAAAACTATTAAGATTAAACATTTTTTTTTGTTTTGCTTCCCCACTGTAAGTCAGGAGATGCAGATTTGAATAATAGTCACTTGTGATTTACCCATGCTGGTGCAAATTGCTACACTCGGGCAGGAGGAAAATGCTAATGAAGAAAAGTGGCCCAACTGAGAACAAGAACTTCGCGAACAAACACTAACGAAAATATTGGAATGACCAAAGTGCACTAACAAAACTCTTAAACTCTAAACCTATCAAATTTGGACAACGTTAATGAAAATATTGCAAGCACTGAAGAGCTTTCCAATTAGCACAGGATGTCTCTTTTAGCCATTTGCTGATGTCCTTTCTCACTGGCCTCGATACTTGAACGAGTTTGCCTTTGTGACTCGAACAAACAAATCAGAGGTAACACCTATGTTACTAAACACCGGTATAGTTGTTTCCATGTTATAAGCCCCTGTGTTTAGCCAATTTTAGGAAAAATGAAGACGTTTTAAAGATAGATAATAGATGTTATTTGAATTAACTTAGTTTAATTGCTGCGGTTTGCAAGTGCCAAGTTATTACACAGTTTGTGGCATGTACTTTTTCATTATAAAAATCAGCTGAAAAAAAGGATGAAAGTAAAGTAATAATGTAAATATGTTCACACTTGTTTGAAGTTGAAGTAAGAATAAACCAATCAGAATTAAGCGACAAGATCTCGATTCGGTCGAGATCGAATTTTGTTCATCTTTTCCATACCACATCTTCGACATTTGTCTCTTTGACAGTTATCTCTTCAACATTCATCTCTTCGACAGTTTGTCGAGGTGACGTACTGTCAAAGAGATGAATGTCGAAGAGACAGGTTGTCGAAGAGACGGGTTGTTGAAGAAATGAATGTTGAAGAGACGGGTTGTCGAAGAGATGAATGTCGAAGAGATGAATGTTGAAGAGATGAATGTCGAAGAGACGGGTTGTTGAAGAGATGAATGTCGAAGAGACGGGTTGTCGAAGAGATGAATGTCGAAGAGATGAATGTCGAAGAGATGAATGTCGAAGAGATGAATGTCAAAGAGATGAATGTCGAAGAGACGGGTTGTCGAAGAGATGAATGTCGAAAAGACGGGTTTTCGAAGAGATGGGTTGTCAAAGAGATGAATGTCGAAGAGACTGGTTTTCGAAGAGATGAATGTTGAAGAGACTGGTTGTCGAAGAGATGAATGTCGAAGAGACTGGTTGTCAAAGAGATGAATGTCGAAAAGACGGGTTGTTGAAGAGATGAATGTCGAAAAGACGGGTTGTCGAAGAGATGGGTTGTCAAAGAGATGAATGTCGAAGAGACTGGTTGTCGAAGAGATGAACGTCGAAAAGTTGATTGTCGAGGAGATTGACTGTCGAAGAGATTGATTGTCAAAGACTTGAATGTAGAAGAGTCGGGCGGAATTCACAATTACAATAGTTAGACAGTTCGTTAATTTCAAGCTGTAATTATAAGCATGTTTGTGTATCCATCTAGTACTCCACCGTGTATTGTCTTTTCCGTAAGCATATTGGTTTCCATCACTAGTTGTTACACTGCACTTCTTTTAATGAATTGATTGATTCTGTGACAAATTGTGTCCTTTAATATACATTTATTTGTTAGTCTTTTTGACGTTTGCTGATGTTTGTCACTTTGACGGAACGTCTTTTCGACAGTCATCTTTTTGACAACACGTGTCTTTGATGTTTGCCTCTTCGACAACACGTGTCTTCGACATTTGTTTCTTTGACAGTTTGTCGAAGAGATGACCACTTTTTATGACCTGTCGAAGACATGGCTCGTCGAAGAGATGAACAACGACTTCGATTTCTGTTTGGCTGGTCGTAAGTTAGCTACGTTCCGTTAGCGTTATGTTGCGTTCAAGCGTAATCTCACTTTTAGCGTTCCTTCACGGACACTGCAGATTCCCAGCTGACCAATGCCCACCTAGCTGAAGCTGGTATTTCTGCCTTTGTGATCGTAATTGAAGGGATAAAAGGGTTATAATTTCTAAGCACTTGGCCTGGATGTGATTATAGAAGAATGCCGCTCTAATTAATGTTGTTGAGCGAGTGCATTTCATTAAACAAAATATTTGCCCACTTGTTTTGGCGCTTGCTATTCCGGTGGCTCGGCCATAGCTCATTTTTGTGCGCATTGTGCAGAAAATGCCCATCTCAGCATTCTTGTTTGGATTTTTTTTCTTTCCTTTTCATTGTGCTCGTCCAGTTCCTCCTTTGGGTGAACCCTTTGAAAGCATTCCTGGATGTAGGTCGGCTCCTTTAACCCTTCTTCACTTGATACTTGGATCAAAGACTGCACTTCAATTTTGAAGTCTTTGTTGGGAGTGTTAAAGTCGCTGCAAGTGGAGCAAAAGTTTGTTTATATACAAAATTGATAACGATTTTTAATTTGATTCAATCTTCCATTTTTTTTAGGGTCAGTAATCGATTATTGTTTTTTTTATCGAATAATACGATTTTTCTGTGGATATTGATTTTTTTCAATCAAATAATTCGATATTGTGTAGATATCGAGTTTTTTCAATCAAATAATTCGATTTTTTTGCGGATAGTGAGTTTTTTCAATCAAATAATTCGATTTTTTTGCGGATTTTGATTTTTTTTTAATGGATTAAGTCGATTTTTTTCGGATATCGAGTTTTTCAATCAAATAATTTGATTTTTTGCGGGATTTTGATTTTTTTTCAATGAAATAAGTCGATTTTTTTGCGGATTTTGATTTTTTTCAATTAAATAATTCGATTTTTTTGTGGATATCGACTTTTTAAATTGAATAATTCGATTTTTTTCCGGATATTGGTTTTCAATCGAATAAATTGATTTTTTTTTGTAATTATTGATTATTTCCCATTAAATAATTCGATTTTTTTTTTACACATACCGATTATTTTCAATCGAAAAATTCAATTTTTTTTGCGAATATTGATTTTTCCGATCAGTACAAACAAAAATGAACAATTTTTATCATACCAGTATCGATTTCTTTAATTTTTACAAAACAAAAAAAAAAAAATTGTTTTAATCGCGTGACAAACTCTGCACATTAAAGAAACTTGATGAATGGAATTTCCAAATCAAAACGACCCCCCCATTAATCAATCCGTTGAAGCATAAATTAAAAAAACAAACTGATCCCTTTTTTCTGGACGGAAGCGTAATTGTGCCATCAAGCTTTTGGCAGAAAGAACAAAGTGCACACGCGTCATTTGTGGGCCGCATCTGGCCGCTCCTTTTTATCCCAAATGACCACTTGCACCGGACAAATGGAGCCAGGTGTAGCGAAAGGGTTAAAAAGCTGTGCAGCTGTAGTATGCGTGCGCGTTTTCCTTTTTTTTTTTTTTTTTTTTTTTCTTTTTCTTGTATTCATCAGTTGGAATAGGATTTGAAATCGGATGCTGCGCTCATCACCTGGAGATTTGAGCGTTGCCATGGCGACGGAGATTAACGACTGGATGTGTTGGTTGGAACTTGGAAATAAATGAAATATTTATCGTTTTATTAACGCGCCGAGTGGAAATGAAATGATTTTTGACGCGAATTTTTGAATAATTTATCTGCTCGAAAATGGCGGCTGGATTAAGCTGCAATGGATCGGGTTTAACCTTTGATGCAGTTTGGTGTCGTGTTTTTGTTGGTTGCTGACGCTGATTTTCTCTCTTTCTCTCTTTCTCTCTCTTTTCCAGCCGATCAGTTTAGAGCCTTTTTAAGCTACAAGTGCGTTGAGATAAGGCTGGGTAATATGATTGATGGAAATTTAGATTCATCAATCATGGGTGCAGGGATAAATAAAGTGCAAAAATGCTAAGTCAGAACTTGAGAAGTTTGGAAACAAAATGGTGGGTTTGACGTGTGGTTATGTCTGGTTGGAAATTTTTTTTTTTTTTTTTTTTTTTTTTTTGATGTGATGTGGATTAAAGTGTTGGTTGAGAAATCGAGTAGAAGTTTAAGTTTTGTTGATAATACGAATAAAAATTGATATTTTTGTTGGAAATTTGATTTAAAAATTTTTGTTGGAAAATTATTATTATTTTTTTAAAAAATCGATTAGGATAATATTTGGTTAAAACATCGATTAAAATGATGTTTTGGTTAAAAATTTATTTAAATTGTTATTTGGCTTGAAAAATCGATTAATAATTGATAGTTTGGTTGAAAATCAAATAAAAATTAAAATATTGGTTGAAAAATCGAATAAAAACTAATATTTTGGTTGAAATGTCGATTAATAATTGATATTTTGGTTGATAAATCGAGTAAAAATTGATGGTTTGGTTGATAAATCGATAAAAATTGATATTTTTGGTTGATAAATCGATAAAAATTGATATTTTTGGTTGATAAATTGATAAAAATTAATGTTTGATTGATATATCGATAAAAATTGATATTTTTCTTTACAATATTGAATAGAAATTGTTTTTCGATTGAAAAATCGATAAATATTAATTTTTTATGGTGAAAAATCGAATAAAAAATGGTATTTTGATTGAAAATTCGATTTAAAAAGTTGATATTTCTGTTTAAAAAGGCGATTAAAATTGATAATTCTGTTTAAAAAGGCGATTAAAATTGATATTTCTGTTTAAAAAAGCGATTAAAATTGATATTTCTGTTTAAAAAAGCGATTAAAATTGATATTTTGTTTAAATCATTGATTAAAATTGCCATTTTGCTTTCAAAATTGACAATTTGCTTTTAAAATTGACAATTTGCTTGAAAAATCGACTTGAAAAATCGATTTTTACAACAATAGTGTTCGTGTTGCACAACGTTTATGGCAACTCTCAATCCAAACTTGTGACATAATTCCACGTACAAACACCAGACCGTGTTGACTGCTGTTTGTACATCACACATCAGCAGCAGAAAATGGCAAAAAAGTATAAATATCCATCTCGGTTGATAACAAAAAACATCCTACACGAAACCCTATGTTTCTCATCTCGGAAAAACTGTCTCTGCGCTTTCTTCATCTAACTAATGCATTTCTGCGCACAAAACCAAAATTTAACCAAATTGAATTAAAATGGCGTCAACTTTTCAATTTTTTTATTTTTTATTTTCTGTAAATATATCTGGGACATTCGAGATCATTTTTATTATCACTATTAATAATGTATACATTTTTTGTTGTAAAAGATGTCATCTGTCAAAACTCGAGTGAAAAATGGCGGCGCGAAATGAAAAAAGCATGACGTTGAAATAACATGAAATTTTTTATTTATTTTTTAAATTAAATATTTTATATCCCACACTCTCCTTTCCACTTTTCCTCTCCTCCCTTACACACACATACAAACCGATATTTCCATTTAAAAATTTAGATTTAACCGATTAATCAATAAATATTGTTGATGCAATGTATCATCTTATTGTTTCTTATTGTTTTCAGTAATACCTCACTCTGTATTGAGGGGGTAGCCAATGCCAGATATCTCGTAGGGTTAAGATTTTGTATTTCAAAATCTTAAAAATTTTAGAAATTTTGGAAATCCTAGAAATACTCTGAAAATCCTAGTCCTCTGCAAATTCTAGAAATTCTGTGGAAATCTTAGAAATTCTGTGGAAATCTTAGAAATTCTGTGGAAATTTTAGAAATTCTGTGGAAATTTTAGAAATTCTGTGGAAATTTTAGAAATTCTGTGGAA
>JAQFXT010001551.1:0-16843 GCA_034683725.1 Strigamia crassipes | reverse complement strand
TGGCTAAAAATAGCTAGAATAAGCGAATTTATGGCTAAAAGTAGCTAGAATAAGCGAATTTATGGCTAAAAGTAGCTGGAATAAGCGAATTTATGGCTAAAAGTAGCTAGAATAAGCGAATTTATGGCTTAAAATAGCTAGAATAAGCGAATTTATGGCTAAAAGTAGCTAGAATAAGCGAATTTATGGCTAAAAGTAGCTAGAATGAGCAAATTTATAACCAAAACTAGCTAAACCACGTCCTTTACACCCAAACTGCCTCCTAATTTTAAATTACGCTCTGTACTACTCTAACTTGAGTGAAATTAATTATAAATAAATAAATAAATAAATAAATAAATAAAATAAAATATTTTATCGTAAAAAAAATAGCAGAATTTTTTAATTTATAGTCAAAAATAGCTGAAATATGTGATTCATAACCAAAATGGCTGAAATAAGCTAATTTATAAGCAAAAATAAATGAAATAAGCTAATTTATAACCAAAAATAGCTTAAATAAGCTATTTCGAACCCAAAAACAGCTGAAATAAACTGTTCCATACCCAAAAGCAGCTCAATAATGCTTAAAAATTATCCTAGCTATCGATAGCGATAATTAGCGATGTACGAAGAACAGCACCAAATGATTATGAAATTATAAATTCCATTAAAAAAATTTTTTTTCGCTTACTGGTCCCTTAAAAAAACATTTCCAATTTATCTATAAAAAAAATATATATATTCACCAAAAAAAATTTTTTTTTAATTTTATTTATATACAAAATTAGCCTTTAAAAACCCCCGGATATTGAAGCAAAACGCCATTTTGCATCTATACAACATAATTACTTTGCATTTTATTTACTGCACACAAACCACCAGATCCCCCGATAACTCTTACGTGCTTTTGGCCATTTAACGAGCCCTCGCAACCAGAAACGAAACCCGTAACAATTTTTATGCACCAATTTGCTGTCATCGCTGATGCACTCATCACACGACCAACACGCACCGCCTCCACCAATCCCCGCGATCCGGGCGGAGACCACTGCCCATCCCCATTGGCCGAGTCACTTTCGGCTCATCCGCGCACCCCCCAATGGCAGAAAACCACTTTACACTAATAAATAATAAATTTTTAATCCGAAATAAATGAAAAATATAAAAAAAAAATATAAAAAAATTTGTCCGCCATTTTGAAAGTGAGAGTGGACAGGTCACGTGGGTTTAGGGTTTTTATTATTTTTTTTTTTAATTTTTTTTTTTTTACCCTTTTGGGTCGGCCTTGTGATGTCCCCTTTGGGTGAAACGAGAGGGAAGGGGTTTTTGGCAGCTGGTCATTGGCCACTGGTTGCTATTTTTAGCCTGGGCGAGTGACCTCGCTCGACCGTGGAGTTGAAAGGGTTAGAACACAAAAGATGTGGGTTGGGGACTTGCAGATACAAGACGCAACTGAAATCTCCCTTCAGGATGGGGACCAGGGGGGACCAAGGGGAAGTTTGTGTGTGTGTGTGTGTGCTAAAGGGTTACACAGATGTTGAATAAAGATTTTTGTTGCGCTAAAAATAAAAGTTTTTGTTTTGTTTTGTTTTGTTGAGGATTTTGGGGGGGTTTTTTTGGGTTGTTTTGGTGGGTTTTATTGGGGGTTTGTAATTTTTGGTGGTTTTGAGGGGGGGATGTAAACTGTCGATTAAAGAACGATATTTGAATGTTTTTTTTGGGGAAATGATGTTGAATTTTGCATTGGTTTTTAGGTGTTTTAGGGGTTTTTTTTTGGTGAATATTTGGGTCTAAAATCGGGAAATTTTGTGAAAAATTGTAGAGAAATGTGACTAAAAGGGCAAAAAATTACGAAAATGTGGATAAATGTGCAGAAATTTGGTAAATGTGAATTTTTGTGTAAAATATGGGAAGATGGGGGCACATTTGGGACGAAAGCAAAAGTTTGGGAAAATGTGGATAAATGTGCAAAAATTTGGAAAAATGTGAATAAATGTGTAACATTTGGGAAAAATGTGGATAAATGTGTAAAATTTGGGGAAAATGTGGATAAATGTGCAAAAATTTGGAAAAATTTGGATAAATGTGTGAAATTTGGGGAAAATGTGCACAAATTTGAGGAATATGGATAAATGTGCAAAATTTTGGAAAAATTTGGATATATGCGCAAAAAAATGTGAGAAAACGTACAAAAATTAAAGCAAAAATGAAAAGTGTTAACAAATGTGCAAAAATGTGCAGAAATCTCTGAAAATGTGCCCAATTTGGGGAAATGTGGATAAATGTGCACAAATTTGGGAAAAAGTGGACATATATGGGAAAATGTGCAAAAATTAAAGAAAAAAAGATTCAAAAAGTCTAAATATAAATAAATGTGCAAAATTAGAGAAAATCATGCAAAAACGTAGAAAAACGTGCAAAAATGTAGAAAAAACGTGCAAAAATGTAGAAAAACATGCAAAAATGTAGAAAAACGTGCAAAAATGGAAAAAAACATGCAAAAATGCATTTTTAAAAACGTGCAAAAATGTAGAAAAACATGCAAAAATCTAGAAAAACGTGCAAAAATGGAAAAAAACATGCAAAAATGTATTTAAAAAACGTGCAAAAATCTAGAAAAACGTGCAAAAATCTAGAAAAACATGCAAAAATCTAGAAAAACGTGCAAAAATGTAAAAAAAAACATGCAAAAATGTATTTAAAAAACGTGCAAAAATCTAGAAAAACATGCAAAAATCTAAAAAAAACCTGCAAAAAACGAAAAAATCTAAACCAATTTCTGACCAACAACAAATTACTCAACCTTCAAAAAACCCCAAATCCCTAACCCAACAAACCCAAAACCCAAAAACCCAAACCCCCCAAAAAAAAAAAAAAAAAAAAAAAAAAAAAAAAAAAACCCGCACTCTATTGGCCAAGCAAAGCGGTCAACCAATCGATTGTGGACTCCCTGTTTATTATGCCACACGCTCATGTAAAATGACAGTCAGATGGCGCATGCCCGTGCAATCGAGAGCCAACCACGTGACACAACCAATCCCAACCCCAACCCCAACCACCTCATCCAACGCACACCGGTCACTCTCGGACCAAACAACAACCCAAAAACACCAAAATGCCCAGCGACACGGACCCACCGTCGACCTGGTGGTCACCCAACACCGACCAACACCAACAACACCAACCGCTCGACTTCTCCACCAAACCCCGAGTGCGCGCATACCCGCAGCCGCAGCCGCAGCCCCAACTGCCGCCGCCGTCAACCCGCTCGCCGGCGCTCAAATTCCAACGCCCGCCGACCGGCAGCGACAGCACGCCGCTCACGATGGGCTTCTTCCGGCCGGGCCAACACTCGCCTCCGCCGGCGCCACCGATCCCGCTGCATTTCAACTTTTTAGACCCGATGATGGGCATGAACGATTTTAATCGACCGACGGGACTTCTAAGTGGTTTATCGCAACTACCGTTCTCGTTTTTAGACAATCGCAGACCGTCAACGAAGAATATGCGCCCGTTTAAGGCCTACCCGCGCGATCCGCTCGCTTTGCCGTTGGGATATTGCGGCTTATCGTCACCAGTTGTCCCCATGGATATACAGCAGGGGCTGTTATTAAATGACGACGCGTATGTGGATTTTCGTAAAAACGTGCTGTTGGCGAGCGCCGGGGCGGCCGGACAGGTGAGGGAACGTGAGGAGAGGGGGAAGGGGTCCCCGAAGACTCGCGAGGACGCTGGGGATCGCGAGCGAGAGGAGGATGAGGTCGGTGCGTCGTCGATGTCGCCGGACTCGTCGCCGCCATCTTCGTCGACGTCATGCGCGATGTCCGGGTGTGCGAAGAGGAAGCCGAGGACTTTGCCGGATGAATTGAAGGACGATGCGTATTGGGAGAGGAGGAGGAAGAATAATGAGGCTGCGAAGAGGTCACGTGATGCGAGAAGGGCTAAGGAAGACGAGATTGCGATCAGGGCGGCGTATTTGGAGCAGGAGAATCTGCGATTGAAGGTGGAACTGGCGACGATGAAAACTGAGACGAATCGGCTCAGGTGTTTGCTTTATAATAGTTGACATTTGGGGGTGGGGTCGTGAATTTTTGCTCAATTTTTTTTGTTTTTTGGGTTGTAAATTTGTGTAGTGTTGTGGATAATAGGGAATATTTATTTTGTGATTATGGTTTTGTTTGTGATTTGTTGAGGAATAAAAATGATGAAATGATGAGGTTTTGTTGTTTTTTTGCTGTTTTTTTGCTGTTTTTTTGGGTTTTTTTTTTGGGGAATGTTTGGGGGTTGGTGTAGGTGGTTGGTGGTTGGTGGTTGGTGAGGGTGGATATTTGTGGGGGGTTTGAGGGAAAGTGATTTTTTGTTTTGTTTAGAAGTTGGAAGTTATTAGGTGTAAAGTTTGGGGGGGGTGTTTGTCAAGAAAAGTTGTAAATATGTCGAAAATCTTTTGCGGAAAATATTGAACTTGTAATACTTGGAAATTTTGTGGGAAAACTCGAAGAAGTTTAAAATTTGGAGGAAAAAATGAAAAAAAGTTGAAAATTTTGAGGAAAATATGACAAAAAGTTGAAAATTTTGAGGAAAATATGACAAAAAGTTGAAAATTTGGAGGAAAATATGACAAAAAGTTGAAAAATTCGAGGTAAAAATGACAAAAAATTGAAAATTTCGAGGAAGAAATGATAGAAAGTTGAAAATTTCGAGGAAAAACTGAAAAAAGTTGAAAAATTCAAGGAAAAACTTAAAACAAAGTTGGAAAAGTTACGGGAAAATACTCAAAAAGTAGGAAAAGTTATGGGAAAATACTCAAAAAGTAGGAAAAGTTATGGGAAATACTAAAAAAAATGAATAATTTACGAAAGTAATTGAATAATTTAAAAAAAAAAATTTAAAAATTTTTTTTTAAATTTTTCTCAAAATTCTTTAGTTTTATCAATTTCTTCTCTTTTGGGTTCCCAAAAAAGAAAATATTGATAAAACTTAAGAAGAGATTTAAAAAAACTTGAATAAAGTATCAAAAAAACTTAAAATCAGTGAAAAACGATCAAAATCAGTAAAAATCCCAAAAAAAACATAAAAAAAGCACTAAAAAGCACAAAAAAACATTTTTTTAATGATCAGTAAAAAGCTGAAAAAACATTTTAGAAAATCAGTAAATACCTCAAAAAACATTAAAAAAATCAGTAAATACCTCAAAAAAAACATTAAAAATCAGTAAATACCTCAAAAAAATATTAAAAATCAGTAAAAAGCACAAGAAACATTTTAAAAAATCAGTAAAACTTGAAAAAAATCAGTAAAACCTGAAAAAATCAGTAAAACCTGAAAAAATCAGTAAAACCTGAAAAAAAAAACATTAAAAACTAGTAAAAAAAACTTCAAAAAAAACTCCCACCAACTTCTTAAACCACTCCCAAAAACCCTCAACCTCCACATCAACCCTAAAATCCCATCCCAAAACTCCCAAAAACCCTAAACCAACAAACCCACTCCCAAACCCTAAACTTCTGGTCATTGACCACAACCAACTACCTCAAGGGCCAAAATACCTCACTCTACTTTACTTTTGCATGATTCTTAGATGGGGTCTCAAAGGATTGTCCAAGGGCTTGACCATTGAGCATTGACCAACCAAGAGGTGAACGACCGGCTTCAAAAATCTTCCCCCCTATGGGACCAAGCTCAATAGAATCTCATCCTCAAAAGGGTTGAAATCTGTGACCTTTGACCCAATCATCAACTCAGGCCATGTGGAAATCACCAAAACAAACCAACCCCCCCCCCCCCCCAACATCCCCCCCTAAAAAAAATAGACAAAAAAACACCTAATGTTATTTATTTTCTATTAAAAATTATTCTAGTCCAACTGCGATGTCGTGTATATGCAAAACAAAACAATTACATTCATTATGCGGTTTAGGCCTAACAATTCCTATCAAGCCATGCCAACTCAACCCGATATGCTGTAATTACTTTTCAGCTTGCACAGGGCCGACAAACGTGCGTCAATACAGGCCCGCCCACATGCAATGTGTGTGTGTGTGGACCATTTTTTTTTTTTTTTTTTAATATTTATTGAAAATAAGTTGACAAATATAATGCCGTGCGTGAAAATTGGTTTGCCTCAACACTCACGCTAATAAAGGAGCCCTGAACGCCACTTCCGGCCACAAAATACTTGCGTGGGTTTGCGTCTGCTGATGGCAGGCCCTGATACAATGTTATTTCTCACGATATGTACCGTTTTGTGGTTTGGATGTGGAAAAGAATAATAAATAATAATAATAAACACGAATAAAGTGCACATTGCATTGCAATTTGCAATGTTTTGTAAGAAAATTTAAATAAATAATTTTTATGCGGAATTTAGGACTGCGGCGCTGAGGCGTGATAATGTAAAATGGCGACGGATGGGATGAAACTTCCGATTTAAAAATGTCATTTTTTTTATGAAATAATTGATTATGTTTTATTTTTTATTTAAGTAAAGCTGCATTATGAAATATTAGTTAGTTATTTTAATAAATCTTTGATGATTTTCAAGTTTTACAAGGAAAAATTTGCAATTTTAAGCATCGGGATGGCATTTAGTGCGGAATTTTAAATGTAGTTTTTTGATAAATAACTCGATTGTATTCTATTTTTTGTTTAAATAAAGCTTTAATATGAAATATTAGATAATAATTTCAATAAATCTTTGATGATTTTCAAGTTTAAAAAGGAAAATTTTTCATTTTTGAAGCACCGGGCTGAATTTGTCACTGCGGAGCTGATGCATCCAACAATATGAAATGGCGATGTACGGGTGAACCATCCGATTAAAAAACGTCGTTTTATAATAAATTACTTAATTATGTGTAATTTTTTATTGAAATAAAACTCAATCACATAATATTAGTTAATAATTTCAATAAATCTTTGATGATTTTCAAGTTTAAAAAGGAAAATTTGTCAATTTTCGTCGCATTTAGTGCGTTGGTATGCGCGCCAACCGCGGTGGCAAATTGCATCTAATCTGATAAGAACAACACAAGCTATAAAGTTTATTAGGAATTTGTTTTGCTCGTTGCGGTAATTTGAAAGGAAATTAATGGTTCGAAATTATGATTAATAAATGAAATTGGCTCTAATAACAAACAGAGTGGAACTGTTGTTAGTCACAGTTCACTTTAGATTGAACAGGAATAAGTATTAATATTGCATGTAAATGTGCGTATTGAGTCAATGAAAAATGAAGCCATCGATTGTTTGTCTTTGTCACATGTTTTTATGTAGAGGAAAAAAAAAAGTTAGGGGCTACCAACATGCAACAAAGTTATCAGCGAATAATTTTATCTCTATTGACTTCCTAATGCGAGTGAAGTAAAAAAAAAAAATTACAAATTGGAGGGGAAAAACACCCACTTTGGAAACCACAATGCAATAAAGCAAAAAAAATGTAATTACGCATGAAATATATGTCAAATTACATGTGTAATGAGTAAATAACATTATTTGGTGATTTAATTTGCATTAGTTTGCATTTGAGAGTGGAAAAATGTGCATTTTTATTCAATGTTTTGGTGTTTGTTCGCGCCGCGCTCGCTAGGTGTCGTGTTTGGCTAATGGCGGATTGTATGTGGAATACTATGGAAAAAGGGTAGTGGGTATCGATTCGGCAACGGTAGATTGAATCGATAGTAATTACACAGCGCTGGCCGTTTAAACGTCGACTCTGGGTTCAAACGAGGCAATTATAATGTCGCAATGCGAAAATAATTACATGAATTTTCTCGTTTTGCTAACAGCTGTTGTAGTTTGATAAGCTGATAATAGATGGCGCCTTTGCTGATGACTGATTCGTTTAGTGTGTTTTTTTTTTTTTTGTTGTAAGTCGTTTTTAATTTGGTACTTTTCGTTCGGACAGGTTGGAAAACGAAATTGAGAAATGTTTATTTTTATTTTTATTTTGGGGGAAAGTGATTTGATGCGCCATTTTGGCGCCGCGCCATCTAGCATTCAGTTTGAGTAACGGCCGTTGCTGACTGCTGAGTTTGCTAGGATTTGTTCTTGTCACATAAAAATATATCATGTGTTTAGTTCTTTTTTAAAACGGAAATCAGTGAAAATTTTACGATTTTATAAAACGTGAAATTGAACGGGAAAAAAAATTTTAAACAAAAAATTAAAATTTTGTATTTTAATTTATATTTTTTTTAAATTTATTTTATTTGTAGAACAAATCTCAAAGCACATTGTTGGAACCGAGGGGTACGATTGAGGTGGTAGCCAATACTGGAAATCTCGTACAGCTAAGATTTTGGATTTTAAAATCCTAGAAATCCAAGAAATCCAAGAAATCCTAGAAATCTTTTAGAAATCTTAGAAATCCTCTGAAATCCTAGAAATCCTCTGGAAATTTTATAAATCCTCTGGAAATCCTAGAAATCCTCTCGAAATGCTAGAAATCCTCTGGAAATCCTAGAAATCCTCTGGAAATCCTAGAAATCCTCTGGAAATTCTAGAAATCCTCTGGAAATCCTAGAAATCTTCTGGAAATTCTAGAAATCTATGAAATCTTCTAAATTTTTGCAAAATTTGTAGCAAAATCTATAAAATAAGATCATCCTGAAATCTTCAAATCCACAGCAAATCCCTGAAATCATTAAATCCACAGCAAATCCCTAAAATCTTCAAATCCACAGCAAATCCCTAAAATCTTCAAATCCACAGCAAATCCCTCAAAACTTTAGCAAATCTCTAAAATTTAAGAAATACCAGAAATCCTAGAAATCTTGGAAATCCTGGAAATCCTGGAAACACAAAAAATTGATAAAAATCTTCCAGATATTTGTCTGAAATTGTGAGAAATCTTCCTAAAATCCAGAAAAATCCACCTAAAAAACTGAAAAATCCTTCTAAAATCTTCAGGATTTCAACAGGATTTCAAAATCTTGTATCCGATTTTAGCGATTGGCTACCCCCACGGGTACGACAAAAGGGTGGAATCTCGCACACCCTGTAAGATTCCACTTAGGAATATCTTAAATCTGGAATCTCAAAATTTGACTATAATCTCGCAAGATTTTGTGAGATTTCGTCAGATTTTACAAGACATCACGAATTCTAGCGAAATTTTATGAGATTTCACGAGATCTCCACACATCCTACAAATGAGAATCTTTAAGAATCTAAAAATTCGTTAGAATCTCATAAGATTCCCAAAATTCACGAACCCATACACATTTTCCCTCTCTGATCGTACCCCAACTTCAATGTACTCCTCCTTAAGAAATATAACAATAACAATAATAATAACAACTGACTAACAATGGTAGATCATCGTTCTGGAATCTGATTGGCTGTGACGGCACAGCTTGAATTTCAGTCGAGCAAGTTGCCAAGAAACCCTCGTTATTCCCGCCATTTTTAATTTTTTTTTCTTTCCTTCTTTTAAATTTAAATTTAAATTTAAATTGAAAACATCGTTAATAGGAGCGGCGTTTAGCTGGTGTCAGCCGACCTTGTTCCTTTCGCACGTCTCCTTAAATTTATCTCACAATGACAAATCGCTGTTGGTGAGATAGAAAATAGCTCCACTGTCTGCGAGTAATGGGCTTGTAAAAAAAATAAATGGAGCAATGAATAGACCGAAAGAAAGCGCGTTTCGGGCAGGTGGCACATGCCAAATTAAACATCGCGACTAAACGACAACAACAGTAACGGCGCAACAGGAAAATAAAATCGGGACGGGCGTAGACTTGACATATCCACTGGATCGCGCATTGCAAATGGCGCCCAGGCTGAATGAGGACGAAGCGATGTCACGAACTTCCAGGCCCGGGTCCGGGTGCGAAAAAAATTGTGGGTCTCCTATGTATTGAATTATTGAGTGATTTTATTTCGTTTTATATTTTTCCGGGGCCCCATGCACAACCCGGGTCCCGCAAAGCAGGAAAAAGGCGTAAAGCTTGCGTTAACGCATGCGTGGGAAATCCAACTAGCCTTTAGCGGGTCCCACAATGTAGTTAGCGGGCCTCTTAGTGTACTTAGCTTACACACATACGTACAGACACACATTCTTGGGGCCCTTATTGTGTCAGGAGCCCCGAGTAGCCTCGCAGTAGATCTCATCACTGGTTTTCCCGAGAGGGTGCCCAATGCTGAAAGTCTTGTGTGGGCTAAGTTTTTGGATTTCAAACTCCTAGAAATCCAAGAAATCCTAGAAATTCATGAAATCTTCTAAATTGTTGCAAAATTCACCAAAATTTAGAAAAATTCATTAAAATTTAGAAAAATTTACCAAAATTTAGAAAAATCCACCAAAATTTAGAAAAATTCACCAAAATTTAGGAAAATTCATTAAAATTTAGAAAAATTCACCAAAATTTAGAAAAATCCACCAAAATTTAGAAAAATTCACCTAATTTTAGAAAAATTTACCAAAATCAAGCAAAATGTATAAAGAAATCTGCCTTCAATCTTCAAATCCAAAGCAAATCCCTCAAATCTTCAAATCCACAAGCAAATCCCTCAAATCTTTAGCAAATCTCTGAAATCCAAGAAATCCCGGTAATCTTATACTTCTTGGAAATCTTGGAAATCTATGAAATCGATCAAAATCTTTAAGAAATCCATAAAATCGATCAAAATCTTTAAGAAATTCATAAAATCAATCAAAATCTTTAAGAAATCTTGGAAATCCATAAAATCGATCAAAATCTTTAAGAAACCCACCTGAAATCCTGAAAAATCCTCCTGAAATCCTGAAAAATCCTTCTAAAATCCTGAAAAATCCTCCTAAAATCCTGAAAAACCCTCCTAAAATCCTGAAAAACCCTCCGAAAATCCAAAAATCTTCAAGATTTCAACAGCATTTCAAAACCTAATACGCGATTTTTGCAATTTCCAACCCCCTCGAGTTTCCCCAACACAAAACACCAAAAAAAAAAAATCACCCATTTTGATTATCATTAAATAAAAATTAAATCAATTTCAACAACTTCCTCCTTTTATTTACAACCAACTTCACAACAAAAACCCTTTTTAATCCATCCGTGACATGCGCACAAACGCATTATCCAACCCAAAATGGACATCTCGATCAAAAAGCGTCGTAATTACATTTTTTTTAAAAATTATCTTTTTATTTTCTTAAAACGAAGCCAAACTGTCAAACACGAAGCAACGATTGGTGCAATCGGGCTAAAACGATTCCAGCAATTCGCTTCCCATCCACATTCCCTCGGCCGAACACTGACAACTCGAATTCCGCTCGTGTCTCGTAAACCGCGCGGCACGCACCCGACACAAGCCGCACATGCACGTTCCACGCATGCTTGTCTTTCTTGTCGGCTTCGACTCCTTGACAGGCCATCTCTCAACCTTAAGCGCCACTGGAATTTACGTCCCCGCAGCCCGTCCCCCAGACCCCGATCCACCACGACGACTCCGCCCCGCAACGTGCGCGCAACTGCACCAAAACGCAACGTTCAATCGACACCGAATCATGACAACCGACTGCATGCGCGACAACGAGCGGCACGATGCGCTGCGTAGCATCCCGCTGCGCCAACGTCGACTCCCGGCATCGTTCTGGCAGGAGCCGAACGTACCGCGATTTCCCGCGCCCGGTCAAACGTTCGACCAAAAATCGACGCAGTTTTGCGATTATTCGCACGTTTCGTGGAACGGATACGCCAATACGAATGATTTTCAATATGCTTTCCAAGCGGGACATCCGTGCGCGTGTCCCGGATGTCAACCGTCGACGTTCGCGTGGTCCGATCCCGCGAAATCTCGTTTGGACGCGGCTTGGATGTGGAATCAAATGCCGAAAGTGAGTCCGGGCTTCGCGCCCTACGCGCCGATCGTCGAGACGGTCGCGGTGCTCAATCCGGGCCAGATGGGCGGCCAATGGAATGCCGCTCAGAGTGCGAATGTCAATACCGGAAGTGCGGCTTATTTCCCCATGTTGCATTATTCGAGCAATTGATCGTGACTTTCGAATTTGGAACTCGAAACTGAAAAATTGTAACGACGTTTTGTTTTGTTTTAATTATTTTATCGTGTGCGGTTTATTTTTGTCAAGTTTTAGTTTGTTTGTTGCGGGAAAGACTGTTGGAATCCTCGAATTATGTGCGGAATTTTCATTCCACGCGGTCGCACGACAACACACGTGTTCATTCGTCGAATTCCTACGCGTCATGCGCCATCTGTGTATATTACGTCACCGTTGACGGGATACTAGAGACTCTAGATGTTTACAAAAAAAATACAAATGAAACTTGATTATATAGGAATTAAAAACACGTTTGTGAATTTATTTGAGATATAAATCGATTTAATTCTACGAAATCGAATTAATTTGACCAGGAAATCGACTTCCGGTTCGATCACACCGGCGACATTTTATCGCTCGTTGAATATCGAGATAAATAATCGAGTTTTTAAGAAAAATATAAATAAAATGAGGAATTTGTCGATTAAATTTGTTAGATTTTGGTATTTGGACGAATTTAGGTTTGTTTTTAGCGATTATACAACGTTTCGTTAAGCAGACGACATTTATCGACCTGTTTTCCTGGTACGTAGAATAAATCACTTTCTCCAGGTATCCTCTTCCTTCCCGGGCGATTGTTTACACGTTGACGTTTACACCGTTCGGGATGCGGCATAAACTTTATTCATGATGTAAAAATTTTGTAATATTAGTTTTAAAATGACGGTACGTATTAAGCGATAACTGAAACCACATTTGAGATTTTTTTAAATTTTTTAAATTAAATTAAATTGGTGTTAATAAAACTCCATTGCAAACACCGTTTGATATTCTAACTGGATTTGGGCGATAAAACGAATTTTCGTGTAAAAACACTTGAATTAATTACATAAAAGCATGAAAAAATTGATTATACGTTAACAAATGATGGTTTTCAGTGATTGGAGTGATGATTTAATGGATTTTTGATGTTTTTTTGATGTTTTTTTTTGTAGTTTGCTGCATACATGAAGATCCCAATGAAGAGACGTTTGTTGTTGAAATTGAGTGTGGGACTGCTGATTATAATTTGTGCTGTTCCTTTTTTCTTGTCCAAACCTAAAGGCATAGAAGGTCATGCTAAGGACCGCGTACGGGCTGAAAAACAGGTGGAATGATGCACGGGTAGCCAACCAAACTCAAATTATGCCATAAATCTGTCGGAAATGAGGGAAAGTGATAGAAAGAGTGAAGATTTGTAACAGATGTTTTGTTTTTTTGGGTTTTTTTGACACGGATTTTGTTTTGATAGTGATTTTGAATTTTTTGGTGACGGTTTGGTAAAAATGAAAATGACGAAAAACGTAAAAAAAATCGTGAAAAAAATGTTGAAAAATGCGAAATTTTCACAAAAGAAAAATTTTTTTTGGTTTATTTTACTGTGCAATTTGTTTTAATAATAATTTTACACGTTTTGGTGACGGTTTGGTGAAAATTTGCATCGAAAATGTGGGAAAATGCAAGAAAAATCGAGAAAATAATCGAAAAATGAAAAGTTTGACTAATTTTTTTTTTTTTAACGATTTATTTTTGTATATAATTCGTTTTAATAATTATTTTACACGTTTTGGTAACGATTTGTCATAAATTTGCACCAAAAATGATTAAAAATTTAAGAAAAATCGAAAAATAAATCGAATTAAAATCCAAAAACTGAAAAATTTAAAACAAAAATGTTATTTTTTTTCGGTTTATTTCACTATACAATTCGTTTTAATAATAATTTTACACTTTTCTTTGACAATTTGCCACAAATCCGCACCGAAAATAACAAAAAATGCAAAAATAAATCGAAAAAATTGAAAAAATTTAATAAAAAAATATTTTTTCGATTTATTTCACTACACAATTCGTTTTAATCATAATTTCATGCGTTTTGATGACGGTTTTCTACAAACCCGTATCGAAAATAACAAAAAAAATCGAAAAAAAATCGAAAAGTGACAAATTTTAACAAAAAAAATTTATTTTTTCGGTTTATTTCACTATACAATTCGCATTAATAATAATTTTACACTTTTCTCTGACGATTTTCTACCAAACCGCATCAAAAATGCCAAAACCGCAAGAAAAACCTCAAAAAAAAATCGAAAAACTCAAAAAATTCAACAAAAATCTTTTATTTTTCTATTTATTTCACTATACGACCTCGATTCAATAATAATTTTACACTTTTTCTTGACGGTTCGCGACAAACATCGAAGATTTAAGTCGAGTTTGCCTGCACCGATGCCAAATATGTTTGGAATTTCTCCCGCGAAATTTTGTTGCTGTAACGCGGAGTTAAGACCCATCCATAAATACCGGTGGATGTGGCTATAAATTTGGGTCTGGGAAGACGCAGGACCACCCTTTGTGTTTACGACCGATTTAATTTTGGATTTTGCAATTTTTCAGGTGTTTCGTAACGGGGCGGCGAACGATCAGAAGAGAACCGGCGCGCTTTTTACGCACTCGAGACCGGGCAATTTCGAGCCGAAAAATGAAGGAATTAGAGTCGGACCGGGCGAAGACGGAAAAGCTCATTACGCAAGTTCGGATAAGAAGAATGAGGTGGATCAGGGGATGATGGAGTTTGGAATTAATGTCGTCGCTGGTGATGAGATTTCCATGAATCGAAGCATTCCGGATTTGAGGATAGACGAGTAAATTTATTTTAGAGTTTGGTAGTTGTTTGGATGGTTTTGTGATGGTTTTTGATTGTTTTTGTTTAAATTTTGATGGTTTCTTGATGTTTTTAAGGTTTTTTTTTAGTTTTTAATAGTTTTTTTTACTGTTTTTTATTGATTTTTATTATTTTTGATTGATTTTTGATGTTTTTTTGATGATTTTAATGGTTTTTGATGTTTTTTTGATGATTTTAATTGGTTTTTGATGTTTTATTAATGGTTTTGGATGTTTTATTAATGGTTTTGGATGTTTTATTAATGGTTTTGGATGTTTTATTGATGATTTTGATGGTTTTTGATTGATATTTGATGTTTTCTTGATGATTTTAGGGATTTTAGATTTTTTAATGTTTTAAAAAAAAATGGTTTTCGATGTTTTTAAAGGGTTTCGATGTTTTTTAAATGGGTTTCGATATTCTTAAAATGATTTTTGATGTTTTTCAATGGGTTTTGATTGTTTTTAATGGTTTTTGATTTGTTTTTGATGGTTTTTGGCGTTTTTTGTTTTGTTTTATGAGTATTTTTGGTTTTCTTGATAGATTTTTGTTTGTTTCAGGTGTTTGCATTGGGATTATCCCACCGATCTTCCAAAAACTAGTGTTATTATTGTGTTTCACAATGAGGGCTGGTCGCCATTATTAAGGACAGTTCATAGTGTCATTAATCGATCCCCGCCGGAGTTTCTTGAAGAAGTGTTATTAGTTGATGATTTTAGTGACAAAGGTAGACTTTTTTGTTCCAATTTATGGTCGCAAAATTCTACTAAACATTCAAAATTTTAAAAATTATTATAAAATAATTTTTTTATTTTTAAATTTTCTGTTTTTTTTTTTTCTTCTCAAGTTTCGTCGGTTTTATGTTGTTTTTCCTTGTTTTTGTAATTTTTTACTCATATTTTACTCATATTTTTATTGCTTTTTCCTTAATTTTTTGCTTTTAACGATTATTTTCCTCATTTTCATTGTTTTTTTTGTGTTTTTTTTTGTTTTTTTCACAAATTTTTATATTTATTATGATTTTTCTTGAGCACAGAACATTTAAAGGGACCACTAGAAGATTACATAAGGCAATTCAAAGGCAAAGTTCGTTTGATTCGGAACAAAGAACGCGAAGGATTAATCAGAACTCGATCCAATGGCGCCACGCACGCAAAAGGCGAAGTGATTTTATTCCTAGACGCCCACTGCGAAGTCAACATAAACTGGCTACCCCCATTACTAGCTCCTATTTATCTAGACAGGTGATCTGAATTTAATTCCAATGTCAGAATAAACAATTAAATGGCGTTTCATTGCAGAACCGTCATGACCGTGCCAGTTATCGACGGCATAGACAAGGACACGTTGGAGTATCGACCCGTGTACTCCGGTCCGAATCACTTCAGGGGGATTTTTGAGTGGGGAATGCTGTACAAAGAAACAAAGATCCCGGATGTGGAGAAAAGGCGGCGGAAGCATAATAGCGAGCCGTACCGCTCGCCGACGCACGCCGGCGGGTTATTTGCGATGAACCGCGAATATTTTTTGGAATTGGGCGCGTATGATCCAGGATTGTTGGTGTGGGGTGGCGAGAATTTTGAATTGTCGTTCAAGGTGAAAATTAATACAAAATTTAATTTGAATTTTTTGAAACTGTTTGTGTATTTTTAATATATTTTTTTAATGGTTTTAGATTATTTTTTGATTTTCTTTGATTTTTTTTTGATGTTTTTTTTTTATTTTTTTTATTTTTTTTAAGATTTTTATTTTTTTACGGTTTTTTAATGTTTTTTGACAATTTGTAGTGTTTTTTTCTCATAGTTTTTGGTGTTTTTATGTTGGTTTTTAATGTTTTTTTTAATGTTTTTTGACAGTTTGGAATGTTTTTTAAATGTTTCTTCATAGTTTTTAGTGTTTTTTGTTGGTTTTTTATAGATTTTTATGTTTTTTTTTTATAGTTTTTAATGTTTTTGTTGGTTTTTTCATAGATTTTTATGTTTTTTCATAGGTTTTAATGTTTTTTCATAGGTTTTAATGTTTTTTCATAGGTTTTAATGTTTTTTCATAGTTTTAGTGTTTTTTTGTTGGTTTTTTTCATAGATTTTTAGTGTTTTTGTTGGTTTTTTTCATAGATTTTTATGTTTTTTCATAGGTTTTAATGTTTTTTCATAGGTTTTAATGTTTTTTCATAGGTTTTA
>JAQFXT010001550.1:0-16846 GCA_034683725.1 Strigamia crassipes | reverse complement strand
ATCGCCATTTGGATGCTAGAATTCCAAATGCATTTTCTATGGCTAAATTGGCGTGGTTTAGCCTGGAAAATAGGTGGAATTTTTTTTAACAGAATTATGAGGTTGCAGAGTCAATGAATAAGATTTTCTCAGATTTTATTAATATTTGCTGAAATTTGATGATATTTGTTGCAATTTGATGAAAATATGTTGAAGTTTGATGAAAATTTGTTGAAGTTTGATGAAAATTTGTTTAAATTTGATGAAAATTTGTTTAAATTTGATGAAAATTTGTTTAAATTTGATGAAAATTTGTTTAAATTTGATTACGATTTGTTTAAATTTGATTACGATTGGTTGAAATTTGATTACAATTTGTTAAAATTTGATTACGATTTGTTGAAATGTAATTAAAATTTGTCGAAATTCGAGTATAATTTGTCGAAATTCGAGTAAAATTTGTCGAAATTCGAGTATAATTTGTCAAAATTCGAGTAAAATTTGTCGAAATTCAAATAAAATTTGTCAAAATTCGAGTAAAATTTGTCGAAATTCAAATAAAATTTGTCGAAATTCGAGTATAATTTGTCGAAATTCGAGTATAATTTGTCGAAATCGAGTAAAATTTGTCGAAATTCGAGTATAATTTGTCAAAATTCGAGTAAAATTTGTCAAAATTCGAGTAAAATTTGTCGAAATTCAAATAAAATTTGTCCAAATTCGAGTAAAATTTGTCGAAATTCGAGTATAATTTGTCGAAATTCGAGTAAAATTTGTCAAAAATTGAATAAAAATTTAAAAATTTGGTTAAATTTAATCGAAATTGATCAAATTTAGTCGACATTTATCACACATAGTCGAAAGTAATCAACTTTAATCAAAGTTTATCAAAAATGTATAAAACAAATAACAAAATTTTCTCGAATGTATCTAAAATTCGAACCTACCGAACCAAAAACTCCCAAATTTATTACAATTCACTAAAACCAAACAACTATTTATTAATTTTTTTCAATTGACCACTCCAGCTATTAATTGTTACGACCAAACACTTGCTTAACTTCAATAAGCAAATTTATTCTACCGCCAACACAATTCTATTCTAGCTACACAAACACCCGCAACATTTAATATTACCTATCGTTGAACATCATTTCCTTCCTCGACAATTCATCACCTCCCGAAAGAAACGCTTTCATCACACGCCGACTTAACGAACACGCATCATCCGTTACAAACACAAACGGCAATTCGCCATCTTGCTCTTGCGGCAGCCCGAGCGCATCATCAGCCGAAACCAACCACTTCCCAAAATTAGTCCTCGAAAAATCAACGGTCTCCGAACCATCGCACGTAGCCACGTCGCAGTGAATAAACCGGTAATGTGCATCCGCAACACCCGTCACAACAATCCTTGAAGCGTTCTAAAATCCAAACAAAAAATAAAAAAATCAATCAATTAATCAATCAATCAATCAATTCTAAAAAAGTTTTACGTTAACGCGCACATCGTAATACCCTAATTTACGGTATGTACGCCGCAGCTTATACAAGAAAAAAGTCAATTTTTCAAAAAATTTAGATTAATTCAATGGATTTTTAGCTAAAATTTAGATAAATCCAATAAATTTTAGCTAAAATTTGGATAAATTCAATGAATTTTAGCTAAAATTTGAATAAATCCAATAAATTGTAGCTAAAATGTGGATAAATTCAATGAATTTTTGCTAAAATTTGGATAATTAAATAAATTTTAGCTAATATTTGAAACATTCAATAAATTTTAGCTAATATTTGAAACATTCAATAAATTTTAGCTAAAATTTAAAAAATTCAATCAATTTTGGCTAGAATTTGGATCAATTTAGTGAATTTGAGTAGATTTCATCCAAATTTGTGCTTAGCCCACCGCATACACACAAATGCCAGCTAAACACCGTAAAATTACAGTAGTTAATAACAAAATTAAAGTTTGTTTAGTGGCATAAATACAAACTACAAAATACAAGCAAAACCCATTCAATTTCTCAATAAATCACCGTAAACTCGGTGTGGTAGTTCCGCGGGTACTCGATATCGACGTATTTCCCACCGATGGCTCCCAAACAGCGCGGAAAATTCCACAAAACATCAAACCCATCGGCGACTCTCAGCCAACTCTTTTCGGACGTAACCCGCGCCGACTCGCACTCAGGACCGGCCCGACCCGGTGGAATGCCGGGATTTTCCCGACGGCCCGAAAAGATACCGGATGGCGCGTGCATAGCCGAACTGGCCCGGCGAAAATCCAAGAATTTCCCGGTACTAAATTTGTTCTCAGTCCAGCCCCGCTCGCTCTTCAAGCCGTTTATTAGCGCCGAGCAAACTTCGTCCAATATGACTCCGAGGACTTGTTTGCTGACGCGGTGCTTCTGCGCCAGTTGCTTCTGCTGGATGCTATTTGCCAGAAAGTCCAACGTGATTGCCAACCGGTGCAAATCACTTATCCGGTCAGGCCGCTTAGATTTTCTTCCGATCATAAATGGATGGATTTTGCTAGCAATTTCTTGAAAGGATTCTTCACTCATGTGAAAATTCTCAGGTGAGAAATCAATTGCTGTCAATTCTGGATTGGGAACCTTGAAAAAAATTAAATTTAATTTTTTGGAATAAACTTATTAATTAATTAATTTTTAATTTTTTTATTGTTAAATACTGACGTCATTGGTGTTTTGGGCTTTTATTGGTCGTTGTTTGAGGTATGGTTGGACCCAGAAACGTTTTTTCGTCTTCTTTTTTGTTTTAATTGTTTTGGATAAACAAGCAGTTGCTAAAAGCATCACGAAGTAAAACATGTCTTCGCATTTTTCGTCGTCTGTTTCGTGGGCGGGGAGATCCCTGTATCGAGTGAGTGTACCGGCGGTCGCCATTTGTAACGATGACGTAATTATCTGTCAAATCTGGGTAGAGAGCGGTGCTAGGACAATGCGCTACACACAGGACAGTGCTTGCGATTTTGAGAATTTTTCCTGGTTTTCGTGTTGTTCACCGACATGAAATGTAAATAAAACACGATTGTTTCGGTTAATATTTAGTTTTTTTCACTTATTTGTAAAATGATAATTAATTAATTTATTTATTTATTTATATCGCAGTGTTCCGTATCTATTTCATTGATTTTGCTCTATTATTACAATGCGGAAGCGAATGGATTACGTAATATGAAACCGCATCAATTATGTCTGGCGACCTTCCAATTCCTGAAATATTGTCAACATTCAGACACTGGAGTTCTGCTTTGTTTTCCTCTACCTCAATGGATTGCCAATGTTTTTCGCTCACAGCCCAACTCTAGGAAATGCTTAGCAGGGCTGGACTAGGAACTAATTTTGTACCGGAAAATTCCTAGTATCTTGATGGGCCTAGCCCGGTCCTACAAAGGCCAGCCAGTCGCATATTGGCAGAACCTACCCAATTTCGGCAGCCGGAATAACTAATCCATCAATAGTCCAAAAAACACTATAACGTTGTCCAGTATTAAAAAACGGTTAAGGTTAGGTTCGCTGGGAACCAAAAAAGACCCAGAAAACCTAACCTAACCTAACTTAACCTAAACCTAAACCTAACCGAGCAACAACATTATGGAGATTTTTGACCTGTTAATGGATTAGTGTCTCTGGCTGCCGAAATCGAGTAGGTTCTGCCAATATGCAGCCCGGTCCTACAAGGGCCACCTGATAGCCTGTTAGACCATTTCAGCACAGGCTACTGGGAAATTCCCGGTATCCTGCCAGGCCAGTCCAGCCCTGATGCTTGGATAGGCACCAAATGGTATGGAAATATGGTCGCAGATGCACAACACCAGGGCTAGACTTGCCGAGCGAGATACCAGGATTCCTGGTATTCCGGCGACGGCGAGATACTGGAAATTTCCCCGTGGTCCGACATATGCAGATTTCACGGTACTAAATTTGTTCCCAGTCCAGCCCTGCACAACACAATAAGGGAAGTGACATTGAAGACAATCTTTGGTAACAGTCCTGTACGCTGTCTACATTGCGCCACCTATGCCGCCTTCAGCGGCGGATTGTGGCTTAGACAAAAAAGACAAATGTTTAGGACCCACTTTTTTGGAAGGCCTGGATCGAGCTCCTAAAAAAATTCAATGAAGAATTGATGTGATGAAACTTTCTCTCTTCTTAATTTCCTTAAAAAATGAGCACACAAGCTTAATTTTTTTCAGGGCCCCTCGTAACATACTACAATCTTTTTTCCGGGCCCCCTGTAACCCACCTCAATTTTAAAGGCCTGGAGAAAAATGTTTGTCTGGGGCCCCTGTTGCCTCTACCTCGTCCCATTGGTCTGGAGCTTACTTTCGAAACTGTAGCTCAACCAGGGAGGAGAGAGAGACGCTAGAGACTGCCGTATTGGTGGGACAGTTACCGCTGTTTGCCAAACAACGTTTGAAATTTAATTAACAGTTGTAGCCAGCCTTAATAGAACCAGCACAAGGCAACCTAACCTAACTTAACTTAACCTAACCTAACCTAACCTAACCAGGATAACTGGCTGCCAAAAACACAAAGATGACAAACATCTGGCCAGTGGCTGTTCCACATTTCTTTTACCATCTTGCTGCTAACGTGGCGCAACAAACATAAAGCTGTCAAGTATTCTTTAAGTGACAGCGTAAACCCCTTCCTCCAGAACGGACCAAGCATCCAGGCAAGCGTGAGTTGGATAGACATCAAATGGTCAAGGGAGGGCCACAAGATGCTGGTCATCTCTCATGACAGATGAAACACACATCAAAGCCAGATCAATAAATAGGCAGAGTAGGTGCCAGCCTATGAGCCCCACATCTTTTAGAGGCCCCACACAGTAGTGAAGATTATCTCCATTTAACGGCCCAAATTTCTATAAACCAAGTGAAGTAAACGCTTCGAGAACACGGCGACCAAATTATTTTTTTATAAGTACAGGTTAGCCAGAATCAGTTTATCAAATAGGCACTGGTCTAGGGGCCCCATGCCTTTTATGAGCCTTCGTGCACAAGAAAATTCCAGAAATTAAGCTTTTTGTAAGTTAGTATGTCACAAATTAGGCAATAAAATGCGAGGGGTCTCTGAGATTTTGACAGCCTAGGAGCCCCCACAAGATTTAATCCAGCTCTGACACACATAAAGAACACTGGATTTGGGTTTGTTAGCCTTTATTACAGTTTGTCTAGGGGCCAGTGTCCCTACAACATGGACTATCTTACCTGGGGAACCTTGCAGTGCTCCAACCTTAACGAACTACTAATCATGAGGTTGTAGACCACATGGACAGTGTGGTCAAAACTATTTCTTACTCTACCTAATTGAGAGGACTCAGCCATGACAAAAGCAAGCAAAACCTAGTAGCCCACACTACTAGGTCTCCAAAAACTACCCTTTTCGACCCAGCTGGGCCTTACTGCGCCATTCTGTGAGTGTTTGGGCAACGTACCATGACCAAGGGAAAGCCAGGGAATGCTGGACACAACACGCACTAAAAGAAACTACACAAAAGACAGCACTATATTCTTTAAATGGCTTTTATTGAAAAGTTGTCTAGGGGTTAGTGCTCCAAGAGTGCATTTCCCACGCAGGGGCTGTGTGTAAAGCCCCTTCAAAGTTAACCACTGACCAAGGCAGCCATTGACTGCATAGCCAGTGAAGGCAGATTAACATTGAGGCCTTACCTATGAAGGCAAAGCCCTCTTGGGACGCTCAGGTCCCAGTGGACGACGTAACCGTCACACTCTTCGTGCAGTCGCCCCTTGCGTGGCCAGGAATCGAGGAGACAATGGTACTGCGACCATTCTTTATCGTGGATCACGTTAGACTGTTGTTTTGTCTTCTTGTTCCACGGGGTCGACTTTCGGTGCCCACCTCCTTCGATACCGAACACTTCCAAAGGACGTCCACCATTTTGGCCCAGTGACCGGACAACAGTCACAATTCCACAGTTTTCATTGGTCACTTGACCACTTCCGGAGAACTGTAGCTCTGCGTGGGGCCCAGAAACTGCATCCTAGTGGCATCGTAGTGGTGCGTAGCGATCGTAGTGGTGTGGTCAGTGCGGGCTGGTGCCAGATGGTCACAATTTTATTTCATTTATTTATTAAGTTTTATTCCCGAGTTAAATTCTACGAACAAACGCCCAACGGGAACTACACAAATCAATCAACAAACAAATAACACCTAAATAATTTTTGTTTAATATTAAAAAACTTTAATTGTTTTTAATTTCCATCCGATGTCATCGAGCCATTGTCGCTCCATCTGCTGGGAAGATGCGTGCAACTGTTTGACATTGATCACCGAAGACGTCACCAGCGTGCCACGCCCATATTTCTGAGACGCGTTGAGGGTGGGAGCCATGGCCACATGGGGATGAGTCGGTGATTCCGTTCTTGCGCGTGCAATGCACGTGCAGGTGTCATTTCTCGACCACCCATAGTCCCGCGCTACTCGGTTTTACATTTGCTCGAGTGTTTGTTGCTGCACCGCTGCAAAGCCAATGCAGTGAAATGACGCTGGTGCATCAGCCTCGATTTAGAACATGTGCCATTTCAGCCCGGCTCGTGTTGCTCCTAGCAGGTGAGTCCATGCAATCATTGATTTCTCGCACAAATCACCAAAAATTCAATTCCGCGCACCAAACTACCCACAAAAACACCACGATTCAACAAAATTAATCATTTCTGACGTCACAACTCACTGATTCCACTCGATTATCCCCTATCTTCCCTTTTTCCATTACCCCCGATCAATTTTTTGCTCTCTCACGTCCAATTGATCACCCCCAGCTCTCCCCCTAGTGGCAAAATTCTTTATATCGCAACAATAAACCTCATTTGTAACTGTTTAAAAGACTTTGTTGCGAGTAAACAGAGTTATTTTGATATCTAATTCAAGTTGATTGAAAATTGGGAGTGAACTCTTGAGGATTTAATGTCTTCAATGGACCTTAATTGATGACTGGACCATCCTATTGATTGGCCATTGCACAACATATATTTTTATGTCTTGTGCAAACACTTTTTGATATTTTTTTAAATATGGTACGAGGGTATAAATAGAGAAGGAGAGTCAGAAAATGAGGGTGGGTACTGCAGTTATTGATTTTAGGGGTGTGGGTAATAAGCTGACTGTTTATTGATGAGAGGGCTTTGTCCAGACATACATATGGATGTTTTTTTGTTGTTTTTGAAGGGATAGAGATGTAAAAATACTATTTTGAAAATATAAAATACTATCGAAAGGCCTTCGGAGGAAAACAACATGACGTATTCTTCGTCAGTTAATCTTACTTGAGCAAAACTGCATCAAATAAATATTTAATTAAATATTAACGGAAAATATTTTTAATAAGAGCCGCCCTCGATTAATAGCCGCAGCCAAATTGAAGTTTTTTTACCTGGAATTTATATATTCCCCAGTGAGAAATTGATCAATTGCCGCAAACCTTATAATTTCATTTTTATCGTTACTTTTACATCTTTTGGTACACTCTAAATAACGATCAATTTAATGCTCCAACTCTTTGGATACAAAGTCAATAAAAAAAAAATTAAAAAAAAAGAATGTCCTGTCATTATTTACCCTTTTTTAAGCTTTGGCTGCAGTTCACAGGGAATCATTAAGTTGGCTGTTTTCCAAAAACATATTTCTTTTTTTCATTACATTTCAACAGTAATGCATTATAAATGTGGATCCTGTTACTCTTCCTTTTTGCCCTCCACAAACAAGTTAATCAATTTTTTAATCAATCCATTTCCAAGACAATAAACACAATTTCTGTACAGATTAAGAAGACATTTTACTATCTCTCCAGCAGAGTTGGATGTAAACAAGTTTCATTGACTGTTTTCACCATTTCTTTGGGTTTAAGATGCATCACATCCTTTTCCCTTACAAATAAAATACTTAAATTGACTACAAAGTGTGTCTGCCACCCTCTGGTGGTGTAACAGCAACTAGCAAAGAATTTCAATGTCATATATCAACTCAAAATGAACTTCTCATCACATTTAATTGGATTTTGGAGCTGTTTCAAATGTTTATTTCTTCATTTTGTTTAGTTGTACTGATGCCTTGCAAAGCTAATTTCTGCTCAGACAGTTCCTCTTTGGACATGTGCTATCAGAGCATAGAACCACTTCTTGACAATGACCAATTGACCGGTTTGCCAACAACAAAACAAGAATTGGATCTGATGTGTGAGTAAGTTATTTTCTTTTTGCCTATTTCAAACTGCTTGTGTGGACTTATTCCAATTCTTTTCCCAGGGCATTTCAAAGTGGAATGAAGTGCATAGATGAGTTTGCGAAACACTGTATGAAACCACGTGACCAGAACTATCTCCAAATGACTGTAGCCGGTGCCAGGCAGATGATGAAGCATTTATGTGATGACCCTCAGTACCAGAGTGGTAAATTATGACTTGCTCAAGCTCTCAAGAGCAGATATTCTAAAGATCTATTTACGCGTGGACCGGAAAGTGCCAAAAGTGGGAATTTTTAAAGCTTAGCGTGGCAGGCTTCGTTGTAAAATTGTGTTCCCGCTTTGTGTTTAGAAGAGACTGTCTGGCTCATTTTGATTTTTTCAAGTGAAACTTCTTTAGGCGCGTTAGGGGTTTTGGGGTTAGAGTAATTCGAAATGCTGACGGAAGTAAGTGACGAAAATGCGTTACGCGAAAGTGGTGCCGCCTACCGACAAAAACAAAGATGCCGCCATTTTCGATTTGAATTAAATTGACGATCGACAAGAAGTTTCACTTCTTCCGTGTGGTCTTAAGCACACATTTTTTTTTTTTTTTAATTTTAAATTGTACATTTCTCTTTTTATTAATAGAAACTTAAAAAAAAATTTAATTATGCACAAAAATTTTTATGTTGCATTTTAAACAACTGTTATAAATCATCGGTAAACTTCCCAAGTGGTTCTGGTACTCTTAAACGTTAGAAGTGGTCTCAACCCATTAATTGGGTAGGCTAGGTTTGGTGAAAAAAAATTACAAGGCAAAACGTGCGCAGATTTTGTTGGAGTCCCGGGTAGCTTAAAGGTAGAGCACCCGTCCGGCAACCAGCTCCAAGAAACGCAACATTTTAAAAACAACAATGTGTGAAATTAGAACAATCGCGCCTATTCATAATAGGTGAAGATGCGACATATGAATAAACGCGACAATAAAAATTATGATTAACCGCAAATTTTTGAAGAGTTCTGGATAACATTTTACAGATCTTTATGTGATCTGTTTACTTCTAGTTTTTAATTTCTTTCGTTGTTTCACACTATGTTTGTTTGATGGCTAAACGCGACGGTCGCGGTTAGTCATCTATGCGTTATAACTAGGCGTAATTTTTTGAAGTGAAACTTCTTTAGGCGCGTTAGGGGTTTTTGGGGTAAGAGTGATTCGAAATTCTGACGGAAGTGAGTAACGAAAAAGCGTTACGCAAAAGTGGCGTCGCCTACTGACGAAAACAATAAACAATAATTTGCTAATTTTTACACTCTTAAGCCTGGTTCACATTTGCGATTACGTCGTGCGGATATGAGCATGCAGACTGCGTATCCGCAAAATAGATTTGAGCGAGTTCACACAACAATTGCGAATCGCTAGCGATTTTTAGTCCAAATAACCCCACAATTCCATAATCAGAGATAGCATCCGATTTGGAATTATTGCGCCTTGGGTTTGCAACGGTACAAATTATGGCAATTGTAAACAAAATGAGAAGAAAAAAGACAGCTAGACGCAGAATACATCAGAATAATGCTAACCTGTTAGTTCAAACTTCTGGCCAATAACTGCCCAGCAATTCTCTTTCAAAAAAGCATCTTTGAATTTTGGATCCTGTTTGGTAAATAAAAAGGGGAAACTTCTAACCTCTTCAATGAAATCAGTAGTATTGAAACGAGGAGCCATGTTTGGAATGTGCTGTCATCAGATGCCTTTTGATTGGCTGCAAAAAATAATCGCACGGAAAAAATAGAAATAAATCCTATTTCAAAAATCCGCCAACGATCCGCATTTTTAACAGGAAGTGACGTGTGTTACGTCATTTTTAGGCGCGTATCCGCGACGTAATCGCTAGTGTGAACCAGGCTTTACACTTATAATCGTCAACCAATCCTCTTTTTATTTAATTCCCATAAATTGTAAACAAGAAGTTTCATTTCTTCCGTGTGGTCTTACGCATACATTCTTTTTTTTTAATTAACTGACTTTTTTTGCATTTGTTTGAATTCAAAGATGACGGTCCCGTTTAGTCATCTTTGAGTTATGGCGCAATTTTTTTAACAATCGCACTTAGTCATATCGCGCCTAGTATAACGCCCCGGTTTTCCGCTCGTGCTTCCCTGCATCTCAGAAGTGGTAAACAAGCAAATGTTAACATGAAGTTCAGTCTGAATAAATACCTAATTAGGACTCCTGCAGACATTTGAACTTTTATGAGCTAATTCTAACTGGAGGGGAAGTGTTTTATTTATTAACCATGGCAACAGTAATGATTTATTGTTGGAAGTACTTTCTTCTTTTGAAATGACCCATCTATGAATTTTATTGGCAGTGGAAAATCAGAATGTTTTCATTATTTCAGAGTACCTGAAACACGTGGCGTGCTATTCGGACTTGTCGGAAGAGTGGGATTTGTGTACTCTTCAAATGAAACGAGTCGTAGAGGAATACCGAAGTAAAAAAAATCAAGTAACTGAAGAGGAGTTGGTGAAAAATTCATGCTGGTAATGGTTTGACAAATTATTGCCATATTTGATTTGGTCAATTTAATCAAACTGCAAAAATTATTGGATCACTATTTCCAAGGATTGTTAGCAAAAGTTAACTACGTGGTGCAATGTGCACTTTACTATTAAAGACTCGAGGGATATCGATTTTCGTGATAGTATTCATTATTATAACTAAGCATGACTGTAATACTGTATTTGTGTACCCATGTGCGTGTGTGGCAGATAGCATTGCTGCCATGTACCTTTTCCCATAAAATTATAGTCAATTTTACGTTATAAATACCGTAAGGTAAAAATATAAAAGTTCAATTTGCGCTTGCGCTTTCACGTTGAAATTTCTACTAATATTTGACATGTTAGAGATACGCCAAAATAAAGGTTTTAAGACCCAAAACGTTTTCCCAAAACGTCACAGTGACGTATATAGTAAAAAAATTACCGGATTGGCTACGCTATTTTTCAGTATAGCGTAAGCTCCGTTGGACTTATGAGTTTTCCACTATAGTTATAGGCATGACGGGGGTTTTTATAACGTAAAAGTACATGGCGCAAACTGCGTATTAACGTAAACAAGTTATTGGGATTTGTTCCGATTGGTGACAAAACCAGCAGCAGTTTACATTCTGACCAATGAGAATTAATGGATTTTATTCTTTTAAACATTGTATTGATTCAGTTTTGTACTTTGCAGTGCCAAATACGAATTTCTTGTCTGTACCAAAGACGTGTCTTTCAAAAAGTGTTCGAAAGAAGCCGCGGCCTTTATGAAAAAAATTGCAGAGACTTTATCGGGTCCAATGCTACATGGCAAATGCAAAGAGATGAAACCAAATCCTTGTAAATTTGTCTACGCCTTGCCTTCCCGGTCCATGGCTCCAATTTTTACCTCTCAAGCATTTATTGTGTTATCTGTTATACCATTTCTTATGTTCTCTCTTTAGATTGGTTGAAATCATTGTCTTCATTTTATTGTTTCTGATAATTTATTTTTATAATGACCAACACAATTCCTCGTCCCAACCCCTTGCTTCCAGTCCAGCTTAAAACATGCCTCCAATGTGTAAAGGATATAAACTGTTAGATATATCCCAATACTTCCAAACAATATCTAATGACATATTATTGTACTGTCTTGTAATTACAATGTGTTGTCATAAATGTTGTGTAACTAGTCATTTTTCTTTTTGTTTACATTTCAACACCGGTTAGAAGTGGAACAGCCAGATCGCACTGACATCTGGTGGTGCAATCCAAGGTAGAGAGACAATAAGGTAACGCCCTCCCGCAGATTGCTGCTATTGGCTGCACAAAAAAACGTCATAAACCTGTTTGTAACAGAGATTGAGCGCGACAATAAAAGATTTCCACAATTTCAGTTCTAAACAAGTAAATAAAAGGATTCCAAGACGAACGTGTAACTCAAGTTGTTTTTATGAAAATTTAAAGAAAAAATAAATTAAATTAAAATCTTTAGGTTATAGCTCATTGAATAAACAAAGGATAAAATTGAATTGGTTTCATAGTATCTATTTGGATTTTTACAACAATAAACAGCACAATGAGGCATTTTTGTAACTCCCATTGTATTGTCATCTGCAACCAGAGAGGTTTGTGACTTCATTACTCCCCATTGGCAACAGACTTGTAATTCAGTTATGTTAAATTGACGCAGAAAGTCTGTGTTAAATCGAAGTAGTAAGTCTAACGTATTTCTTACATCTTGTGGCTCTGCTGCTAATACACAGACTGTTTTGCTAAAATGTTAGCAGCAAAATTTTGGTATTTAATAAAGTGATTTTAATTACGTTAATTGCGCTTTTAAACTTACAAACAATTAACTAAAACCACAAGCCTTTCGATCAAACAATCATCTTAAGTAGTCAAAATTTGACCACTGAAGTTAATTATCATTAATGTTATTAAAATTACTTTATTACAGATTGTATTGTTAATTTTTAAGTTACAATGCAACAAACCAAAATTTGTGTTACTTAATGAATTGACCATTCCATGTTTACTCTAGATTCGTGATTAAATCTATGGTAAATATTTATTTTCAGAAAAATTTTGCTGTTAACACTTCAGTACCACACTTAGTCCTACTTAGTACCACATGTTACTGTTTATCTCATTGTTTTCCTTTGGAAATCATTTCAAATTCGCAATAATAAAGTTGTGGCATTGTTTTGAATTAGTTAAAACAGAAATTGTATCTATATTTAATATAAGAAACAGTTCCTAGTTTCGGAAATCACGCGACTTTGTAAGGTAAGTCGACTTTTATAACTGTAACGTAAAACTAAACTTTTATATTTTTACGTTACAATATTTATAACGTAAAATTGACTATAATTTTAAGGCGCAAACTGTGTATTGTCTGTACTCTCGGTTACAACAAAACAGGAGAAACAAAACTCTCCTGGATGAACTTGTAGTAGAATAACTGTAATGACTCATGAAAGGATCGGTGCATCTAACCTAATCTATTCCCTTCAGAACACACAAGTTAAGCAGCATTGGGTCTAGTCAATACTTGGGTGAGTGACTTGAGAGGTAACTCACTTGTTTTTTATTCTTGTTTGTTTCTATGGCAAGAACATCTGCCATCCATCTCCAACTGGGCTTTTTTGTGGTTTTTCCAGTACTCGGTGTGAAGACCCAGCAGAGGCATTCCAACGGCGACTCTCTTCAAGAGCTCTGAGTTTTTGAATTTAACTTTTAACGCGTACCGTGAAGAGACGACCCGGGTTGCCGCAATATAGAATATTCAAAAATAATTAATTTTTAAATGCGTTCAATATTCTGCATAAACTGAGCAGTTTACAGCAAGAATTGACACGATGAAGCTGAAGGCCACTGGCGAATCCCGCGATCGGAATAAAAATGCAAACGTCAAAGGGAAAAATTGACTAGGAAATAGAAACAAAATAGGACGATTAGATATCAAATAAATTAAATTCGTTACTATCGAATTATCGCTTTTTGATTGTGTTTTTATGCCGATTTTTTTTCGTCGGTGAATGCATTTTCGTGAGTGGTCTTAAACTTGTCAATTCTTGCTGTAAATAGCACAGTTTATGCAAGAATATTGAATGTTCTTAAAATTAATTATTTATTTACGTATATTTTATATTTTCTAAAACCAGATTTAGAATAACAAATTCTTATCTGAACAAATACACTTGATCTAACTCGCTGGGAACAAACAATTGAAACAGTATGCTAAAACGACCCAAGCATTTATTGCCATTCTTAAATCTTAGTCAAAACTACGAACCATGCACAACACAAAATCATAAAACTGAGTTTTGGAATGCATTTACTGTTTCCTTATTCTGTGGTTAAAGGCACAGTGTTTATTTTAGCTTTTCTTGACACTTAGCATTCTGGTGACCCCACAAGCAGAATGCGGGACATTAGGCCATGCAGGCAACGATTTGTGGACGACTTTCTTGAGGATCACCAAAAATCCAGTTTGTGCGGCGGATGTTAAAGACTTGAGAACCTGAAAATTGAGAACCTACAAGGTAACTCATCAGAGTAGATGGAACTGTGGGGTAAGCTGAGATGGAGTGGGGATTCCTGAATCGTTGGAATCTTATGGGATTTCACAGATTCTCAAGATTCTCAAAGATTTCTCAAGATTCCCCAAGATTTTCCAAGATTTTATTAGATTCTACTAGATTTCACAAGATTCTACTAGATTTCACAAGATTCTACTACATTTCACAAGATTATACTAGATTTCACAAGATTCCAATAGATTTTACAAGATTTTACAAGATTTCACGAGATTCCACACAAATTCTTATCCACGGGTTGTCTGAAGAACTTGTAAAATCTCACAAAATCTATTGAAATCTTGTGGAATCTAGTGGAATTTAATAAAATCTTGGGAAATCTTTGAAAATATTGGAATATTTTAGGGAATGTTGACAAATCTTGGAGAATTTTGGGAAATCTTGGAGAATCTTGCGAATCTGTGAAATCCCATTTCTGAATCGTTGGAATCTTATGGATTTTACAGATTTTCAAGATTTCCAAAGATTTTCTAAGATTCTCCAAGATTTTTTAAAATTTCTCAAGATATTCCAAGATTTTTCAAGATTCTATTAGATTCCACTAGATTCCACAAGATTCCAATAGATTTTACAAGATTTTACAAGATTTCACGAGATTCCACACAAATTCTTATCCACGGGTTGTCTGAAGAACTTGTAAAATCTCACAAAATCTATTGGAATCTTGTGGAATCTAGTGGAATTTAATAAAATCTTGGGAAATCTTTGAAAATATTGAAATATTTTAGAGAATGTTGACAAATCTTGGAGAATTTTGGGAAATCTTTGAGAATCTTGCGAATCTGTGAAATCCCATTTCTGAATCGTTGGAATCTTATGGATTTTACAGATTCTCAAGATTTCCAAAGATTTTCTAAGATTTTCCAAGATTTTTTTAAAATTTCTTAAGATATTCCAAGATTTTTTAAGATTCTATTAGATTCCACTAGATTCCACAAGATTCCAATAGATTTTACAAGATTTCACTAGAATCCACACAAATTCCCATCCACGGGATGTCTAGAGAACTTGTGAAATCTCACAAAATCTCGCGAGAACTTGTGAAATCTCACAAAATCTCGCGAGAACTTGTCAAATCTTGTAAAATCTCGCGAGAACTTGTCAAATCTTGTAAAATCTCGCGAGAACTTGTCAAATCTTGTCAAATCTCTCGAGAACTTGTCAAATCTTGTAAAATCTCGCGAGATTATAGATAAATCCTGAGATTCTAGATAACGTAGATCTCCAAATACAATCTTACAGGATGTACGAGATTCCACCCTCATGTCGTACCCCTTAAGAGTTCGGGGTGTTCCGTTTTTTACAGCCACAAATTAGGCACAAGTGAAACCATTAAACATCTTTCAAAAATGAACGTAAGTTTGCTGCGTTGCGACCAACGTCAAAACAAATTCGAAGTAGCTTTCTCCCTTAGTTATGGCTAAATCAATCCCACAAGTAGAAACCCACTTCAACCCAGTCAAATTTCGCCATGGAATCCGTGAAGTTTCAGTTCGAGGAGAAGCACCTGGCAAATTACGAGTTGTTGTGCCATTTGAGGCAGGCAGAACGATGATAAAGCAAAGGAAACCGGAGCCTCTGCTTGTTCTCGTTCGTGTTGAAGTGTTGGCACGTTGTTTAACATTTTTCGCAAGTTGAATTTAAAATGGCGTTAAAGGTGAAAAAAATGTCACTCACGAACCCTGTAAAACAGGTGTTGAGTGGGGGGGGGGATAATTTATTGATTATTTTATTACATTTTGCTTAATGGTCGCCGACTTTAATTTATTCTGCGCATGCGTAATTAGTGTTTGGTTTTGATGTTAGGCAGACGTTCACTCCCAACTGCAGTTGGTCCATTAGTGGAAATTGGGAGTTGCGTGAGGGAATGTATAACTGGAAAACAACTTCCGGTTCGGCTTTGAACGTAGAAATCTTATTGAAATAAATATAAAACTCAGTCGTTATTTACTCGTTTGCGTACGTTTCTAATCTCGAGTGCAAATGAGTCGCAACACGCGGTGCCAACTCCTTAACATTCGCTTTCTGTAATGCGAAATTAATTGTATCTCTCGTGCATGTTTTCAAGTAGTAAAAATTAATTTAAAATAAAAGATTTTTTATTTTTATAAATTTTTTTTATTTTTTATTTTTTTTAAAAACTTTGTAATCTAATTACGAATAATGTTCGTTTCAACGCTTGTTTTTGATTCATTACCTCGACAGGTGCGTGCAATATGTTAGGTAAATGCTCGTTTATTAATTTTCTTTTTCCCATAAATTTAAAACGAGGGGTGGGTGAAATAAATTGTTTTTATTGACACGCGGCATGAAATATTCATTTGGCTGAAAGCAAATATTTTAGTTGGTTGATTGGGCGTCCAGAGGTCGGCGGGGAGAAGGTGAGGAGATTAGACTGTAAAAGGGGAGTTGTGTACATGGAATAAGAGTAAAAAGATGCCGTTTTCACGCGCCGATTGGGGATGGAGAAGAGCAGTTTGACACGACGCAGGAGGGAATCATAAGCTGCCTCTGACGCGTAAT